>WYEA01021020.1:0-43653 GCA_033558465.1 Alcedo atthis
AAGATTACCCTTCTGGTAAGAAAGATTTGCTTTAGAATTTGGAATGGATTTTGTTTTATTTGAAGCACCATATTTATTTATTTATTTATTTTTAATGCCTTTATAAATATTAAATGATTAATTTACAAATAGCCATTTATATATTGAAAAAAAATTTAAGAAAGGCAAAGATGTTGCATTTAATTGTAGAAAAATGTCCATTTGTCTCATCCCCTCTCAGAAAATTTGCCTGGCTTTGAGTTTGCTGTGAGGTAAAAATCCTGGAATTATGGCTAGTTTAGCATTCCATTAAAAATCTGTTGCTCGCCTTTAGAGTCCAAAAAATGTTTCATTCAAACTCTGTGGAAATCAATGAGATAAAGGCCATCCTGTCAAATTATTCTAGTGAAAATTATATAAAAGCTCCAAATCCCGTGTTTAAAAATGAAGATTTTGCCTCTTTTATGTTTAATCTTTAAGAACTAAGAAAGGAAAAATATTTCAGAAATGGAGAATCTTTCTGTCTGGGCTACATTTTTCTTCTCATAAATAATGGCAATAATATTAATCAATGTTAGAGAATAATATTAATATTTGACAATAATATTAATCAATATTAGACAATAATACATTCTTCCTCACAACTGAAATACATTGAAACAGAAGCTGTAATCCTAGGACCGATGCTTTATTAGCCCAGCTTTTCTTTTCATCCACCTCCCAAATGATAATTTAATATCCATTCTTAATATGCAGTTTAAAAAGCACCTTGAGAATTCCCTTTAATGGCCACTGTACTGCAGCCTGGGTTTGCTTGCAGGAGAGCTTGCAGAATTGCTGAGCACAGAAAGAGATGAGGAGTGGTGGAAGCTCTCAGACCTATATATTGTGCTGCCTCAAAACTGCTCTTAAAAACCTCCTTGCAAAACCCGTTTCATTGTTTGGATCTAATGCTGCATTTTATTTTATTTTTTAATATATATCTATCTTAAAATATCTGTTTACTGGTGTATTTTGCAAGCATCTGCTGGCAGCAGCTCTGAGCTGTCAGTGGTCTCCAGCAGCAGCATGGTGATGTACTGTTCCCTTCACAGAGGTGCTCCCTGAACAGCAAAAACTCCTTTAGAATTAAAAAATCTGCTCCACTAATTGTACAACAAATTTCCAGCAGCCCTCTTAGAGAATCCCAGCTCCAAGTATTCTCCAATCTATTAAACAGATGGCAGATAAGATTGTAAACATATTTGCTTCATATTGAATAGATAGTTTCTGGCATAATACTAATTAACAAATTAAATGACTGACTTTCTGCATCACATTAGAGTTAAAACCACTTTGTAAGTTTGTCTTTGGTAGTTATTTACTCTGACAATAGTGTGCAGTGAAAAACTGTTAAACGTTTTCTTGGCAGCATTATGCATTCAGTAGTTTTCCTTTTTTTTTTTTTAAACTCTATATTTTATTATAATTCATTTGCCTTTCATTACAGTCACTCGTTAGAAAATGTATGTGCATTTAATGCATGTTTTGGCAGTCCCACTCTGCCCAGGGTGATGTGTTTGCTCTGCACCAGAGCACGAAACCCAGGCACTGTGTCCTCAGTGCTGACTGAGTCAGACAGCAACACGAAGGAGATCTGATGTTCCTTCCTTGCAGGAATTTGCTCTGTGGCCGTGTTTGGTGCTGAGCTGGTGTTTCACTCTGGAGCATCTCCGTGCTGATGGCTCTGTGCTGCCATGTCACTTAATTCCCATTTCTTTGTTCTCACCAGTTCCTATCGGGAGCTGGTCACGGGGGAAATTCCGATTCCAGATTTCCTTTCCACTAGGGTACCATCAAAGCAAACAACTTCACTTCTCTGCTGGATTTTGGAAGTACTGGCATAAAAGAAAAAGGAGTTCACTTCCAAAACCAAACTTGTCATCTGTTGGTGTAAAGGATATTTTCTTGGTCCAGTTGGAAATACACCCAGAACTTAGTGGCAAATGTAAAACTCTCCTTCAGGTGAGATTTCTTCTGTCTGAAATCAGAAACATCAGCAACTAAATACCTGAAACAAAATATTCCCTCTGAAAACTTTGGGACTCTGAATGAAATTTCCTCAAGAGCACAGCTGTAAATGCTGCACCGGGTCAACTTCATTCAGCTTCCTTTAGAGGGCTAATAAAAGTAAACAGGTATCTGAATAAGGTGATTAATTCATATCTGTTACAGCTGATGCCCAGTGTTAGGCAAAGATTAAAATACACCTTAGGAGGCAAAGATGATGGACACCTCTTCCCCCTGCTCTCCCTCCCCTCTTCACAGCAGCTAGCAGTAGAAAAAAAATGTCTTTTTTTCCCCCCCAGTAATCAGAGGATGTTAGCAGTGGTGTTAACATTCATCCTTTAAATCCAAAACTTACTGCAGGAAAGGTTTAGTAGCATTTAAAGAAAAATTAAACAGAACTGTGAGAAGGCTCTGAAATTTTTAGCTTATCTTTATCTCAGGCTTCATGCTCTCCACCCCTATTTATTCTTTTTGCCCAGGCAGCCCTCTTGCCATTCCTGTGTTATTCCATCTTATCCCATAACTGACCTGCTGCCAGCCCACACCTCTGACCCACCAGTCTCTTCTCCTTGCCTTCCTCCCTTATGCAGATACCCTCCTCTGCCTCTGATTATCCCAAACTCTGCCCAGTTATCCCATTGATTGCTGGCATAGGATAAAGGTATCCAGTCCTGAACCCCAGTGTCCTTGCTGGCAGAGCCCCTGCTTCTACCTGCCCCCAGCCTCAGCTTGCAGCTTTACTTCAAAAACTTGTATGCATCTTCAAAAAATATTGCTGTATTGCTCTATTCTGATTGTGTGGTCCCAAAGGAAGTTACTAGTTTAGTGAAAAGCATGTTTCCAAAAAGAACAGCTGAAAAATGTTGCATAATAATAATAATAAAAAATTTATTGCAGATGCACATATTAAGTCCAGACATAAATAGAAAAAGCCCGTGTGGTTTCAGATTCATTTCTGATGACTGGAACGTGTGAGAGCAAGCAAAGCAGAAATTAACCTTGTTCTGAGGCAGCTCAACCTTGTTGGAATGCTGAGCACCTGAGATGTTTTCAGAGAGAAACGGCCCTGGGAGGCTCCCAGCCCAAAGTGAGTGGGTGTGAGGGGTCAGCTCAGAGCTGGTGACTGCAGCACTGGGGGTGGGGGGGTCTGAGCAGCACTTGTGCAACACTCCTAATGCAGGTTATGGTAAAGGCATCACTGGGCACTCCACTATTTCTGCATATATATGTATATATATTTTTTGTTTGTTTTTTGAGATGCTTTGGCCATTTATCTCAACTCATCCGGCTCATGGATCTTGTTACAGGTAACAAATCCTTGGCAAGATTCCCTGGCTCTTTTCACTTTCTAAAGTACCTTTGCAAGTCTGTCAGTCAACCCTCAATCATGCAAAAAACAGAGGATGAACAGGATGCCCATTTATTTTCAGTGCAGCACTAAAGCTTGGTTTTCCAAAGTATTAAATTATTTTCTTGCCAGCTGAATAGAAAACGAGTTAGACAAGGGAAAAATAATCAGTACCTTGTCATCTGTATGTTTTTAAATTAAGAAAAATAGTATTTATATTTTATTATGATGTAGATATGAGAATATCACAAACACAGGATAATGATAATGTAGAAGAAGTGCAAATATTTTGCTATTTTATATTGTGGCATGGGCACACCCAGAACAAGGACAGGACACAACTGTCCTCCTTTGGAACACCACTGGGAATATTCCACCCAGGCAGAACCTCCTGATTTGTAGTTAGAAAAACAAGTGTTTTTTGTTCCTGAGGGGAACTTTATGAATGCTTGGCTGCTGTGCAAGGTGTGTGGCTGTCACTGCTCTTGAGCTCACCAGTGCACATCCATGGCAACAACAGCACCAACTCTCCCTCTCACTGTGTGTCCAGAGCACAATGTGTCCCATAAAATAACAGAAATTAAATATATGCAGCCTAGAGACCAACAATGTCCATGGGAATCACTCCTGCAAACACTATACTTATGGTTTTGGTTGGTTTGTAGGGCATAGAGATGTTTGATTTCACTTCATAATAGTAGAGGTACTAGAAATAATCTCAGCAAGTTGTTATTATTATAAATTCCCAAGTTGTGTTGTTCTGTGTGGATTTCCTTCTATACCAGAGTAAGTTCATGCATGCCAGGAGTTTTACTATTGTAAGTGTAAAAATTCCTTGGCAAAACTCTCCATTTTTGATAAAGAAGATCTAACACCAGTTTTTTAGGTAGTGGAAAAAAAAAAGTTTATTGGGAAAAGGTGTGGTTGGTTGTTTTTTGGGTTGTTTCTTCCTATAATTGCATTCAGTACATTTTTGTATGAGGAAATAGACTTTTGTGCTCCAAAAATGGATCTTTGATCCATTGCATTGATCCACGAGCTATCAGGGAACCCAGTGTGGATAACAGCACTGGCTGAAAAGTGATTCTGTGAAATACACTGATTTTGAGTCCTCCAGCCTGGGGTTTCCCCTTCTAGATCCAGCTTGGTCTGAGTTTGTGTTGAGTTCCAGCTTCCCATGAAGCCCAGGCTTTGCAGGGGGGTTGAACTCTTTAATTCAGCCTCTTGCTTCCAGTGCCCCCAGGATGGGCATCCTCAGATCAACACTCAGGGGAGCCCGAGTAGGTGTGTGCTTCTCACCAGCCTCTCCACAACTTCCAACTGGAGAGGTTTGAATTGAAATTGAGACATTTTCACCAAAAAAATAAAAAAAAATAGGTATTTTTTATGTGGCTGAGAAAACTGCAGGATTTGATCCCCCATGTGTGTTAATCATGAATGAAAATTGACCAAGTATTCTCATCCATGTATGTGTAACCTTGATAAAAGTAGAATTTTCCTTCAATTATTCCATGGAGCCATGAACTATAAACATGGAGGGAAAACAAAAGAAAACAGGACAAAAATCTCTATTTTATTTGTATTTTGCTTAGTATAGACAATGAAATATTTTTAGAGAGAAGTTGAAATGTGCATTAATTTTGCACTGCAGCTCTGCAGAGTGCTTTTTGTAGTCAGTGTTTTAAAATAAAATGATTTCAAAGCATAGCTGTTGGGCTTGGAGTATTTCCCCCGTGCACTGATGGTGGGATGGCAGGAGCACGGCGTTTTTGTGGGGATGTTTAGTGGGTGCACAGCAGCCTGAGCACACTCAGAGCCTTTGTTCTCTGCCAGCAAGAGAGCTTTTCTGTCCTTTGTCAAACCATCTTCCTCCTCTGGAAGGCTTGTTCCTGTTGTTCAGAAGTAAAGAACTTGCTTTTATTTATTTATTACCTAGCAGTAGTTTTCATATTTTTCAGGTAGCACATTAATGTTATTCCTAAGAGGAGAAGTTTCATTCTCAGTGACTAAACAAACTGAACCACGTCAGTTTTTAGCAGAGGACAGGTGAGAACAGGAGGCTCTTCCTGGGGAATTCAGGGATTTAGGGAATTTCAGCTCACTAGTTAGATGACCTACGTGGTGGTGACTCCTGTGGGAATAACCAGTTCCTTCACCTTGGCTGGGGAAAGTTTCTGGGGTTCCAGCCAGACACCTCCTGCCTCTAGAAATCAGTGCACAGCACAAGCCCTTCACAACTGGCTTGGGCTGAACACAACAGCAAAGATGCTGGGGCCATTTGAGGAGGATTATTATTATTATTAATAATAATAATTATTATTTTATTTATTCATTTATTATTATTGACACTTGATAAGCAGGTAGGGGTTATCTGTGACCCAGTCACCACCTGCCTCCTAAAGAATGAATGAACTGAAAAGCAAAAAGTCTGAAGAAGTTTGCAGCATCTATCCCACGACTTTTTGTTTGCTTTGATAAGAATTTATAAATTGGTCCAAATGAAGTTAAAAATCCCGTCACAGCAGCAGGAGCCATTTCATTTCCTCACACAAAATGGAAAAAAAAAGCAGGGAAATCTATGTTAAGGAATTGAATATGTTGCACTCCAAATTATTTTGCAGAAAAAAAAGACCCACACCCTTACCTCTGATTCTCAGGGAAGAATAATTTAAAATCTCCCCAAAAAAATCTTTTCACCTTTGTGAAAAAGGTTAAAAAAAGAAGAAAAAAAAATCAGGAAAAGAAACCTACCTCAGGGTGAGTCCCAAAATATATTTTCTTTTGACCTGGGAGGCACCCCCTGGCCGCCTCCCCAGCACCGCTGCGCTGGGGCTGTTTGGTGTGCAGCTCGGGGGTGCCTCGGCTCCCCCCCGTGATGCAGCGGGAGGTGTAAAATCAGCGCTGCCTCCAGCTCCCCCGCTTGCCATTCCCCGGGCAGGGAGAGGGGCTGGAGGGGCTGGCTGCCAAACCCGGCTCCGAAACGCCGCCGTCAACTCCCTGCCCTCTGAGAAACGATCCCGAGTCCTCCGCATCGCGCTGCCAACGGGCTAGGCACTAAAAACCACTGCTTGCATGACATCATTCCATAACAGATTACACTGTAATGTTAGCAATGTAATCATTAGCATTTAAACATGCATAAAATTTAATTAACCTACTTACCAGTTTGCTTAGAACTTTTGAAGGGCTACCTAGAGTCCTCTCTAAGCATTTTATTGCAGAGTTTTGGAAAGCTCACAGAAGAGAGAAGTTCACTGGGATTTTTCTCCCTAAAGCTGATGAGCCATGACAGATGAGCAGATGACCCGAGTTAATTATTATTGAATTCGTTATTACTGCTTTGTTGTCACCCAGCTCAGCCAGGGTAAAATGATGACAGTAGGTATCTCATTAAAACAGCTGTTTCAATTATGGAGCGGCAAATATTTAAAAAGCGGCCCTTCCAAGTTGAAAGCTGTTAGCAAACTTTGTTTGTGCTGGTGCTGCCAAGGCTCTGCCCGGAAAGGGAGGGGAGAAAAGCACTGTCCATCCTCGTCTGGCAGCCCGGGAGGAGAGGGCTGCTGAGCACCACAGCTTGGCTGGGAGCTTGCTGAGAGCTCACCCCTCAGTTTGGGGGTTTTTCCTCATCCACTGCAGGGCACCAAGATGCTGAAGGGAGGGGAGATCTCCCTGCTGAGCAGAGCCTGAGAGAGCTGGGGCTCTTTGGCCTGGAGGAGACTGAGGGGGGACCTCATCAATGTCTGTCAATATGTTAAGGGCAGTGTAGAGAGGATGGAGCCAGACTCTGCTCAGTGCCATCCAGTGACAGGACGAGAGGCCATGGGAGTCAGTTGAAGCACAAGAGGTTTAAGGTCAATACAAGAAAAACTTTTTCCCAGTGAGGGTGCCAGAGCCTGGAAGAGGCTGCCCAGGGAGCTTGTGGAGTCTCCTCTGGAGACACTCAAGACCCACTTGGATCTGTTCCTGGGTGACTTGGTCTAGGTGACCCTGCTTAGGCAGGGGGTTGGACTAGATGATCTTCTAGCTCCCTTCCAACCCCTGACATTCTGTGGTCTTTGGCTCAGGGCAGTTTGGTTTGTTGTACATTGGTGCTTGTGGGGATTGCTTGGCAGCTGGGGGAAGTGATGGGACTGTAGGGTTGGTCTGGGGGCTTTGCTTTTTCCCCTTTTATTTCTAGCTGCCTGTAGTTCACTAGTTGACTCATTTTAAGCACTGGGGGTTTGTTGCCTCCTTCATAAGAAGCCCCATCTCAGCTGCTGCTCCCAGGTCTGTCAGTAGCCGTGTTGATCTGGCAGGAGAAATGCTGAGTGCACTGAAGCATGGCCCCAACGTGCTCTGCACAGACAGGTCCATGTAGAGAGCCCAATGAGAGTCTCTCTGATATTAATTTAGAAGGGGCTTTATTAATTTTCCAGCCACCCATGAGGAATGTCCTTTGGAACTTACTGTGCATAGATTTAACTTGGCCCAAAGGAATGGGGAGGTGTCTCCTGTGCCAAGGAAAGTCATGAGCTTCATCAGAAGATAGAAAGGGCCATAAATAATAATTTCACTCATGAAAGCAGAACACTGATGTTTTTATCAATAATAAGTGATCACTGTTAAAAAATAGATATTTGTCAGAGGCAAAGCTAAAGCATTGTTACCATCACCAGTATTTTTCTTGATTTTTTTAGTGTAAAAATGCCTGCGTAGCTCCAGTTTGGCATGTGCTCGATTGTTAATTGTTTCTGTTTCAGAGAGTCTAATGTAATTGCTGCTGAGTGGCTCTTCTTTCCCACCAGTCCTGTTCTGTCTCTTATGAGGGAAAAAACCATTCTCGACCAAGATTTTTTTATTTTAACCTCTCTATAAATATTGTCAGTGCAGTGAAGAGCTCTTACTGGGTGTCCAAGCATCAAAGTTAATTATAGCTAGAGGATAAAGCTCTGTGTTCATAAAAACTAGAGATGAAACTTGGGGATGAGGGACAGGAGGGTTGTCTTACAGGTATCACGTTGAAGCAGCTTTTGAGCTAAAAAAGAACATCTGAAGTCATTATCAGGAACCATAAATTTCCAAGTCTCATCACTCCAATTGCAGCCTTTGGGCACAAGTAAATATTCCAAAATGAAGCTCAGCCACTTCCCTCTGTTCTCTACACAGACTTCCCTATGGTTTAATATGATTTTTAGTAGTAATCACAATTACTCATCTCTCTGGTAGGAAAAAGCTGTGCATTTGTAGTCGAGTCACAGAGCTGGGACAACCTTTGCTATAGAATGGGGAATAATTGGGTCACGTTTAATACATTGCAGAAAGAAGTCAGCTCTTGCTTACCTCTGTAAACCTGTGGTTTTGTGCCACTTATCCCAGGGATCTACCCACTAGTAGCATGTTCAGTACCATAGAAGGTGCAACCCATCAACACAGTTAATACCCATCTAGGACTCCACTACATGCCAGGCATGGAGACACTGTCAGTTATTTCAGTAGTTTCTACCTATCTGTGTCCTACCAAACATCTGTTTTTTTCTGGTATTCCCTCAGTCCTGTTTGCTCATTCCTATTTGGATCAGGTGCTGATTCTACCCCCAGATCCCACGGAGCCACCCTCCTTCCCAGGGCCCAGATGCACCCACCTTTGTCTCTGCATCGTGTGCCACGGCTCCAGCATCTCAGCCCCCTCCTCCCTTCTCTCCCCCTCCCCTTGCTCCCCAGACAGCCCCTTCTCCCAAGGTAACAAGCAGAGCAGAAGTCTCTCCTGATTCATTGCCATTTCCCACTAAGAAGGGTACTTTGTAAAACCATAGGCAAGCACAAATGTTGAGGAAAGGACATAATCCATGCAGATTTGTCATGAGTTTTGTAATTACCTTTGCATTCTTCACTGAATCCCAGAAGCATAAGGAAGGAAGGCAGGAGTGTTGCTTTGGCCCCAGATGACTTTAAAACTATGGTGCAGTGCATTGCGGGATCCTATTAATAATTAAACTATCTGTCACTTACCAACAACATACATTCCAAATTAAATTTAAGCAAAAGGAAAAAAAAAGATCATTTGGGACTGAATTAGTGGGCTTCAGAGAGAAATAAATAATAATCAAACATCTGTGTTCTAAATAGTACGTGCTTTATCAGACAAACAACTGTTACCATCTCATTGTATAAAATGGCTTGGGGAAAACACCGTAGCTCAAAAGCAAAGTCTCAGTGAGAGAAGGGAAAAAGAAGTTCATTAACAAGTCAGGAAGTGATTGAAAGTTGCCATGTTCCTCTATTGCCTTTTCCCTGCCTTCTCTGCCAGCAGTAAAATCCTCTTTATCCTAGTCCTCCACTCCGTGGATGAGCAACTCAGTGGCTAAGGGCAAAATGCTGATGGCATCCACCTGAAAAGTCCAGCAGCTGAAACTCCCAAATATTCTGAGCATCCAGCTATGATACCATCTTCATGTCTTGCTGAGTCTCTGAGCTCCTTGTGGCCCGTGAAGGTTAGAGGGTTTGCTTTGCAAGGGAGCAGATAAGGATGCTGAATTAATAAATTAACTTCTTACCTCCATGCTGCTGCTGACCAGACATTAATGTATTGCTAATATGCATAAGGGGGAGAAAAGTGACCCAAAGAAACTGGTAATAAATAACAATACAGCCCACTAATTAGCCTAGTGTAATATTTCATAACACCAGGCTATTTTTGTCCTCCCATCTCTCCTTACATTCATCTTTTGGAAGCCACTGGGGTGGCGTGAGATTGCGAGGTAATAAACCAAAGCAACTCATCGTGTGGACCAGAGCAGAACGCCCGTGTGTGTCTCATTCCATTGCACCCACTTTCCCCACTCCAGCCCAAACTGCTGCATCCCTTTGGCTGAGGAACACTGGTGGGTAGCCACAAATGCTCCGTGACAAGATCACATGCAAAAATCTGATGATAATCTGTGGAAAGCCTTGAGTATTTCATATTATTGCTAGGAGGGTGGTGTTTTCCCCTCTCTTTGCTGAACTCCAGCAGTTGATTGCTGCTGAGCCTGCTTGTCTGCAGGTTAGAATGCTGCTACCTTTTAAGCAGGCGGCTGTCTGTTTGTCTACTCCTTAGGTAACTGTGTTAAAATATCCTATTCCAGCTGTAACACTTGTTTTACAAGAGCCCTGGTTTTGTCTGACACAATATGGAACAACATTTGTCATTCGTTATCAGGGGTGATATATTTGTTAGCCTGCAGAGAAACATCTGCTGTGCTTTAATCTCTAGTGTGCAGGCCAATATTCATAGGATCCAGCTGCATAAAATCACAGTATTAGATGGGGCTGTCCAGTCTGACATGAAGGCTAGCTGGCAGGCAGACAGAAGCAGATTTTATTATCTGCCTTTTACATATTTATTCGTGTCAAATATTTCTGAGAATCCTATACATTAAGGGCCTTTTTATGCATTGTTGTTTCGCAGTGACAAGTCATCGACAGCCAAATGAGAAATTTATGTTACATATTTAATATGGACATCTGAATGATTATCAAATCTATAGAAGCCAAGCCTGCCCAATCACCCCTAAATAATGGATGAGAAGTGGATGTGACTCAATTTGTTCAGTATAAAACCCAGACGACCTCTGTCTCTCATTTCATCACTGCAGCACTGTCATTATTTGCTTCTATTCATCTCACTTGGCATCACTCAATAAAATCTGCACATGATAAAGAGAATAACCTTGGTCAATAGTAAGAATGGTGGTGGGGGGGAGGAAAAATGATCGTTTCCTCACAGGTATGGTGCCAGGGTGGGTGCCAGGGTGGCTCCTGGTGTGTAGCCACCATAAAAGAGGAGACACAAACTTTAATGCCACGGGCGAGCATAGGGAGGAGGGATGGGCTGGATTAATGGCCTTTCATTTACTTTGTGGATTTATGGTGAGGAAATTTTTAAGAGGGTTTTAAAACAGAAGAAAAAAAAAAGCCACTGGAAAGATGGCTTTATTTAAAATAGTTGTAGAAATGGTCTTGCAAGGGAAAAATGGCATGTGTATTTTATAGCAGTTGCAACTAATTCCTCTGCTGTTAAAGGGCTGATGGCCTCATGAAATAACGTTTTCCACTGAGACTACCAGAGAAGTACTTGTAAGAACAGACTATGTTAAAATCACAGGTCGTTGTAAAGATCTGTCCCAGAGGAAGGGTGGAAACCCAGTGGTGGAAATCAGATTTTGAAAGGAAATCATGTTCTTTGAAAAGACTTCAGTACACCTGCCTTTGATTGTCAGAGCTTTCACCTGCCTTTGCAAAGGGCCCTCAGCTGGGTTGGTATGGCAGTGAGGGGAGAAGACCCAGCACTGTCCAGGCTGTGTGGCTGCATTCCAGGGCAGCAAGGGAAGACAACCCACATCATGCCCAGGGAACGTTCTGACTCGTAGTCAGACAGATCCCCTACCCAGAGTGACAACAGTGGACAAAGCTGTGGGAAGTGGCAGTGAAAAATGATAGGAACAGAAGGTTAGGAGGGATGGGAAGGGTAGGAAAGAGTAAGCAAAAAGCAGGCAGCACTGGGCTGCAGTGTGCTGCTCAGATTGGGTTACTGCTGCATTCAGAAGGGCTGGAGTCAGGCAGTCTGAGGATGCTGGCTAGACACTTGCAGGCTGTCCGTGCACGAGCAGCAGCAAGGTAGCACTCTGCAGCTTTGGGAGGGATGGGTAAGAAGCATAAGGAAACCAGGCAGGAGAAGAAAGCAACCATGGGAATGTAAGAGGAGGTGGGATCACAGCACACAGAGGCAGCACTGTGAGTGCACAAGGCTCCTCAGGAGTGAGAAGTGCCTTTGCACACCCACTCCAGGTACACGTTGATCAGGGGCTGTCAGCTGGTTTTTCTCCAGTGGTCCAGCAGAGTGAATTGCAAGTCAGTGTCAGGTTAAGGGGAAGAGTCTGGGCTGACTCTGAAAGCGTTTTGCATGAACAGAATTGGGTAAGAGATGAGAACAGCACCAGAAATGCAGCTCTGCCAAGAAGCATCTTTGCTGCAGCAAGAATTTCTCTCCTACACTGAGAAAGTTACAGGCTCGTCCTTTGTTGCCTCTGCCTTGAAAATGGCAGAGATTATTGTGGCTGTTTGTCTTAGAGTGGTACAGTAAAGGTTGTTAGAGAATATATGTCATTTTTTGGTGTGTTTTTTAATTATGGCAGAAGGTTTCTATGATTTATTCTAATTGTTCCTTCATTTAAGTCACGTGCTGACCTGATAAAAAGACACCCTAGGACAAAGGGCACTTCTACATTTTAGCTTAGATGAAAAAAGTCAAAGCTCTGAATGAAAATGTAGGATTTTAGGGGGAAATCCTTGTCTCTTTGCAGCAAGAGTTTTCTGTTGTCTCCAGCAGGTTTACTGGAAGACTTGGTGCTGTGTTGCTTCAGATTTGAGTAACTCCAGCTTTCTTGTGTTGGTTTTACCCCACCAGGCAAACCCCTTTAGCAGTGCTATTCTGCTTTTAGTGCTCACCATTCACAGACTGTACAAGATGCCATTTTATTCATATATTAATGAATATTCTTTCATTCTAGCAAAAAGAAAGCAATTAAATTGTGGTCTCCTACATGACACTGAAAGTTGCAAAGTCTGGTAAATATGTTCTGTCTCTCCAGAATCAACCCCACAATATTTTATCTTTCTCCTTCCACAAACTGTCCTCAGCCAGAGGCTACAAATAATGATGATTCTGGAGAGCTTTCCTGCACACTGAGGCATGAGCAGGTGTTTTGCAGGACCAGGCTTTGACTGGAGCATTCAGTGGGCAGCAGTGGGAAGGGCCCAGCCTCCCTCTTCAGTGAGTCCCATGATGGATTTTTAGTCCAGTGTCTCAAGATTACAGACTTTATGCTCATGGTGGGGTTAGATTTTTTTTTTAAAGAGGGCTTTTATGACTCTCTCTGGCTTTTGTAGAGCTGGACAGAGGCACCTGGTTGTGCAGATGTAGGGAAGTGAGTAAATAGTCCTAATAAAAATCTTAAACACTCATCAAGAATTTCCTGACATATTTCCTCAGTGAGATGCTTGATGCTTATTTTCATTTATTTCCTCATGTACCCAGAACAATATGTTGAAGAATGTGCTCTGTGTAAGGGGATTGCATGGCCCTGCCTGAAGAATACCTACATTTTCCACCTCCTTTTGCTTATACTTAACAGTGAGAAGGTCTGTAACTTGAACCACACAACTATCAGGTTCCACACAGGAGCCTCACTATTTGGCAAATTATTTGCCTTTGTTGCATTCATTTTTGTTTATAAAATACTAATTACCTCTTTTATTGTTTGAAGAGATTAAAAGTTAATAGGAGAAACTAAATAAACAGAATGCCATTCTGCACAAACTATATAAGCTGGTAATTAATTTCTGGCCTCCTCTGAGCTAATTAACTCATATAAAGAAATGAAGTTAATGAACCATAATTCTAGTCATACAAGTGTAGATACAAGCAGTTTGACTTAATGAATTAATAAGATATTTTCTTTCTTAGAGGGTTTTCAATTGTGTTCTTAGTCTGTAGGCCCTCTTAATGTTTCTTTCTGGCTAAAATATTTAATAAATGGCAGGGCGACCTGGAGATGGGACTTTGCAAATTTGCCTGTCATGTAGGAGACCACCATTTGAGAGCAAGGAGGGAATTCCAGCTCAGCTGGGTGATGGATCTATGATACAAAACACAGATGGTTTATTCCCATCTTGGACTGGAAAGTAAGTTTCTAGAAATACAGTCACTTTGCTTTATCTGGATGGAGGCACAAAGAGAAATGAAATAATTTGAATGGCAGTGACATCCCTTTGGCTGAGGGGAAGGATCAGTTGGTTTAGGTGGCTGACAAGCTCATTTCTGTCAGCATTTCATCTGGAGTTGGCACCACTGTCAGGGTGTGCTGTAATCAAAACTTGAGGTGGATGTGTAATTCTTACTTAATCCTGGGGAACAACATCATTTTTCTCATTCTCCCTCATTTCTGCTGGAAATCAAACTCACTTTGCCCGTTTTCCCACGGTACCAGTGTTAGTTTTTACCAGACTAAATTCATACCCTGCCCTAAAGAAATTATTTATCCAGTGGAAAAGTCTTTGGAAAAACCTCTCTCTTTTACAGTGCCTTCTGTAAAACTCTCTGTGGTGATACCCGGGCAGAGCTGAGCCATGAGTTTATGGACTAGACACCAAACAAACTTCCAGAGTAGTTTTCTGCAGGACTGACTTTCCAGTCTTCCCAGTTTTCCCTAATTTCATGGGAGGAATTAGGATTGTATGGATTAAGCCATTCCTAATGTTTTACAAACATTTAGGATTACTTAACAGTCCTCCTGATGATTTAAGAGAAGCAGAGGGGAAAATAATACAACATTTTGAGGTTATTATTACTGGAGAACTGAATATGTTTGGATATGTGTTATGCAAATTGGATCTTCATGACACTGTAAAAGTTCTCTGTTGATTTCAGATGGATTTTAATCCCTAATTATTTCCTAAGAAGTAAATAAAATAGCAGGTAAAATGTTATCTAATATTCAACGCCACGCTGCTCTATACACAAACATTCCTTGTTTCTTCTTCCTTTTAGATGAAAACTTATCCAATTATTATAAACATGTCATTTACCTAAGTGTCAGCAGTCTCTGTTTCAGACCTTTGCCCTTGGATTGTGACCAGGTGATCAATTTTGTTTTCCTTGGGCCTGAAAGCCCAGCTGACACAGCTTTAGAAATGTATTTCATCTTGATTTAGTAACTTTCATTTATCCATCTCCATTATTTACTTAGATGCTAAGAGTACATCCTTCCTGGGCTATTTGTTTCTAATTGATGAGGTAGACACACATAAACATGCTGCAGTCACTGAAAGTAAACAGTGTCTGCCTGCTGCTGGTCTGTACATAAAATAACCACTAGATTTTAGATGAAAAAAAAATATCTCTTCTAGGACCATGACAGCAGTTGTTATTAATGAGAACAACCTGCTTAGTACCAGTGTGCAATCTAATTAAAAGCATGATTCCAGTGAAACCTGCTTCAAAGCAATTGGGCAGCAGCAAATTCACAGAGGAAACCTAAGGATGCTGAACCATGATCGAGCCAGAGGAAATATTGCTGCACCATTTTGGGTTTTGCTCAGATCAGGATGTAATTTCTTCTTTTTTGGCTCATGAATCCAATAGGATTCTGGCTGTCCCAGAGCCCAGTCACATACAAATACTTTGTTCTTGCAAATCCATGCACAGAGCACTGGCAGGATCGTGGGAGCTTCCACCAAAGTCCAGCTTGGAAGATGCTGCAAAGAAAATGCTGCAGGAATTTTGAGCAGCCAGCACATGTTCTGAGCAGCCAGAATAAGCTACCACAGGGTATCCCAAGGGCCAGTTTCAGCCCTCAGGATAAGGGCACATTTCACCCAGAGTGAATATTTACTTATTGATGAAGGAAGGTGCCCTCTCAGAACCCATCAAGGGTTATCATGCTCTAAAAGTTGCTGATAAAATAAAATATTAGATTATTCTAATTAGATTATTCCCACCCTTCTGTCTTCAGTCCTTTCTGAGTGCTAAAAAGATGTGACTGGGCATGGTTTGCTCAGAACTTAAACTACAGGTCTTGGCAGCCCGGACTCATCTTTTCATGACAGCTTTTAAAGTTTGTTATGTATTATACCTCATGGTGCCATCATTCAGAAAAGGGTGTTTTCAACATATGTTAGTGCAGAGTATGAAAAATCATCCTTTTAATGGATAAGAGTAAATCCTCGTGGACTTGAGACAAACTGCCTGAGCAAGGTAGAATTAAACTGGCATCCCCTCTACACTATGAATTAACATATGGGTGCTCTGTACCAAGATTATATCATTTTGCCTTGGTTTGTTTGTAGGCTTGATTATTATTAAAGTCTAAACCCTATGTTTAAGACTGTGCAAGTTAATACTCTTGAATTAACTTTTAACTTGCATTTTTTTCTCTAGTCCATAATCAGATAATCTATGAGCAGGACTGTCCAATAACTTTTAATTGTAGGATTTTATTTTCCATGATCTAATAGCAGTTCATATTCTCAGCTCTTATTTATGTGTGGTAAAGGAATTATTTCCTATTTTGTGCCCTGTGTTATGCTGTGTGCCACGTCTGCACTCTCTTTGGGTTAGATGCTTCTCTGCAGAAAGGAAAAGGAAAGAAGGAAAAAACAAGCAGGAAAGAAGCTTTGGCACAGGGAATGATTTTACAGCTTGTGACACCAGATTCCTCTGCCCTCAACGAGAGGGGGAAGCACAGGTATTCTAGCAGTGATGGTGGCAAAAGCAGGTCCCTGAACCCCTGGCAGGCTTTTCCCACCATGCTTCAAGTGAATATACCTGTGTTAGCAGCCCAGGAATAAAAATGGTTCTGACCATTCCTGGGAGACCACAGTTGTAGCAAATTAATCTGAAGTTGGGAGATAGCCTTAGTGACAAAAACATATTAATGCTGAGATATAAAGCACAGGGTCCTTCTGCATTTTCATTATCTTCCTCTGAGGATTTGCTGTGCTATAAATGAGATTCTATAGAAAATCCACCCATATATAACAATTCATAGTGTGATGTCAAGCATGCAAGGATTAACACTGAAATTATACCTATATTTTAATCATAGTTGTAATCAGCTGTGGTTATGTAATGTTGATTTTTCTCAGTCCATTTTTAATACACTGTGGTTGCTGTATTAATACGTTTTTGGGTGTTGAGAGGAATGGCGAATGGTTTCTTAAATTAGAGAAAGAAAAACATTGAATTCTTAAGCAGATAAAAAAGGCTTAAATACATCATGATTAAACCATATGTCTTGTACGATCATCTCTTAAGTACTATAAGTCTTTACAGATGTACTGACCTCTTGGATTCCACAGCACAAATGAATCCCATTGCAACTGTGATATATTAATATTTGTCAAAGTCCTCCAAATTGAAAAGATTTTCATTTCCTAGGACATGGGATTGCTTAGTTGAAAATTAAAGTTCTTGTACAAATAGAGCTGATGTTTTGTTGCTTCCTGTTCTGGGGAAATGTCTCTGTCTTTCTGCTGGATAATAGTCATTGTCTTTCCTTTTCTATGGCGTGAGGACAATGCTGGTTATTCACAGTTGGTGGAAAACACTCATTGCATCCTGGGCATCCTAAAGCCTCTGACCTGCAGGGAGGTGCTCTGACACGACCAGGCTCTGGGCAGAAGTGTGCCATTGCTGTGTTCATGCTTCCCACGTTGGCTCGTTCAGTCACTGAGCATTGCCTGAAGTTCTTTGCCTTGCACGTGCCATTGACTGTTGGTTTTCCTTGGCAGCTTTGCCACTGGTGAGGGTTGCCTTGGCCTGGGTGTGAGAAGAACAGGGTAAAGTGCTGTCTGTCACTGCTGCTGCTGCAGGCTCTGCAGCACGAGGCCACGTCACCACAGTGACCCTTCAAACCCCAGAAAACAGTTTTCTTGGAGATGTAAATGCTGTGGACTGGTTTTGGTAAAGGAAAGTTTGCTATCAGCCTGTGATCATGGCCGTGCTGCTATCAGATTGTGCTACCATAGAAAAGACACGACCCTGCACATTGAATAAATATGACCAAAAATGCCTGCATGTAAATCCTGATGGATTCACAGAGCTGGCAGTTGCAATAAATAAGGTGAGATGTTCCCTCAGAAAAGCTCATCAACCATGATTCTGAAAAAGCAGCAACTGCACTTGAGGAAACCCCATAGAATTCCCTGCTCCTAGAATGGATAAGCACCATGACAGCTGTGTGTCTGATTTTACCAAGCCCAGCAAAGGCTGTTTATGTTAATAGAGCCCCTTTGAGGTACAGATGAGGTGTAGTAAGGCTACCAGTAGTATTTTCCTTTTTCAAGGTATTGATCGTGGTCTAGAAAAGCAACAGTTCAGACTTAAGGACTCTTGTTACTGCACAAAGAACACCAGCAGTTTATATATCCAGGGCTCTTCTGTTCTCAGAAAAAGACTGTGAAGTGTGCAAAAGAAATATATTGTGTTGTAGTCACCCACGTATGTTTATCGACGTGTTCATGGGAGCTGAGTAGCAATGGAGTCTCCAGAAACAGCAATTGAAAACACTTTCCTGATGGCACCACTGGGACAATTAATTATTCAGTTTCACATGGAGAAAAACGTTAGTGTAGCTAAATGCAGACAGGAGAGAACACAACACTTAAAACAAAGTGTTTCTCATTTAAAGCACAAATACATGTGCACAGGTCTAGTTCATTTTTGTCAGCAAATCCTCAGTTTCCAGTATCATTGACTGGTCAAAACGGGTTTGTTATTGGCAGAAGCAGAAACCAGGGTATTCAGTGGCACAAATCCCTTTTCTTCCATAGCTCTGTGTGTAATGCTCAAAGATGAAAAACTTCTGTGTCACTTGTGAAAAGCATTTTGGATTTGGAAAGAGGAAAGTACTTGAGGTGCATTGTTTTGGTTTCAGATGAATGCATAAATGTGATGAACAGTACCCCAGGATAGAGATTATTACCATTATTAACAACCTGGACTAGTCAAAAGCAGGTAGAAGCAGGTGTGCAGCATTCCAGTGGCTTCAATGCCTTGGGATCCTGAAAGGAAAATGAGAGTGGAGATTTTACTGCACAGGTTACTCAGTATGTAACTACATAACTAGAAAGTGTATTATACTCACATCCAGAGAGGTTACTACTGAAGTCTATTACCCGACTCATAAATAATGACTCCACTCCCTGGGAATGCAAAAAAATAATATGTATAATAATGAAAACTAGTTCCTGCCACTTTCTCCCCACACTTAATTTACACTGGGTATTGACAGAAAACTTCACATATTTGCAGTGTCTTCCAATGCAGAATAGAAGAGCAGATAAACAGACACGGGGAACTAAAAGAGTAAAAAATATGTTTTCTAATTTCATTTTGCTGCAGCAGGATTGATTCTAAAACCACCTTGGAGTGTCTTACACGTGCTTACAGTTCCTTATGCTCTGTATCTCCTCCTGCAGAAGCAATCCCAGCTCAGTATTACTCAGGTTAGCCCTCAGGATCCATTTGGCTTCCTCTTCCTATGGTAAACGAAGGAGAATCATGCATCCCAGCTTCCAGCCTTGCCACAGGAGGTGGATGAAATGTCTTCTGTTTTGAATCATACACAATTTGGGTTGTAAGTCAGTGTCAAGAAGGAATTTCCCAGAAATCTCTGTGAAATTAGATGTTCTACTGTTCTTTAAACTTTTAAAAAGTTCTAACTCAAATTATTTATATATATTAAATATATATTAAATTTTATATATATATGAATCCAGGCTATTTGGTTTCTACAGCTATTTTTGGCATTAGGAAAATGTCATTTAGTATGCGTTGCATTATTGTACTGTTGTGCTGGCATCCATTTGTTTGTTTACTGATTTGAGCTAATTTAGCCAGTTTATAACATGTCAGAATTTTTCCAGGGGTTATAGAATACATGCTTTTTGGAGGCTTGCACAACCACTGATAATTAGAACATTAGCCCTTGGGTTGTTTCCTTTCTGTTTTTCCAAAAGGAATAAAAAAACCACCTGGATGTATGAAAACACCTGGGTAATTTATATGGAACACACACAACATACACACACTTTCTTTTCCACAACAGTAGAGCTTCTGTTTCCATGCTGGCAAGGAAATGATTGATGTAATTAATGACTGATGAAGTAAAACCACTGGCTGTTAATAATTTTTAAGTCAGCTCGTGCCTGTTGTTATCCAAATCGAGGGCCCAATCCCTGTGTGTATTCTTCATTTACACTATGCAGGGGGGGAAATGGCATCTGAAAGTTACTCTGCTGCTCTTTCTGTTAACTAAGGTTGCAATAATGCATCTAAAATTACCTATTTTAGATTTCTACCAAATATTTTCAAAGGGAAATTCTGCTTAATTAACAACATTCATGAAAATGATTTTTTAAAAAATACCTTTTTTTTCCACCTCAGTAAGGATTCTTTTATTTGAAAGTGAATTCTAGACCTTTTTGACGTGAAAAGACATTTCCCCATCATATTCCTGAAGTAAATTTAGCCAACAATCAAAAACACCCTAATTACCACCCACACCTTTCAGGAGCAGGAATTGCCTGATAACTCACTGAAATGTTAAATGACTGACTTGTTGGAAAGCAAAAAATCAATCTGAATTTGTAAATCACTTGCAACAAAACCACTAGTTTAATAATATTTGCAGATTAAGCCAAGACAAAGCACAGTCATGCCTGCTAGGAAAGGAATGGGAGAGTTTGTGAGAAAGGTGTGAAATTTTCTTTGAGTTGGTTGCAAATGTGCAGTATGTCTGCACTGCTGTCAGTAAATTCAGTGTATCTGCTCCTGGATGTAAAAGGCCTGGGGTTGGATCCCCAGTTTCTTTGAGGGACAGCTGCTCTATCTCTTGAGAGAAGAGAACTGAGTGGGTACTTCAAATATTGCAAAGCATCAACAAAAACTTGGGGTGAAGACAAAATGACTTCTCTATCTTTTGTGACAAAGACTGAAGGCAAAGATGCAAAAGGGTTTATTCTTGTTACCTTTCATAGAAAAAATAATACCAGGCAACTCCCCAGGCTGGGGGAGGAGAGGCTAAAAGTGCCTGTTGGGAAGGACCTGGGGGTGCTGGTGGGCACCCATCTGAATGTGTGTGCCCAGGAGTGCCCATGGCATCCTGGCCTGGGTCAGAAAGTGTGTCCAGCAGGAGCAGGGCAGGGATCCTGCCCCTGGACTGGGCACTGTGGGGGCTGCAGCTTGAGCACTGGCTTCAGTTCTGGGTGCCATGGCATCAAAGACATTGAGGTGCTGGCGAGTCCAGAGAAAGCTTTTTGTGCTTAGAGAAAGCAACATTTACTGGTTTGACTTGTACAAAACTGTAATGTACCAAGAATTTTGCTGCAGGATTCCAATGTAGAAACTATGTAACACCTCTAGCAACAGTTACAATTAAAACATAAATATATATATTCCAAAAAGGAGAAATATTTGTCGGAGCTGCCCTGTGCTGCTTTGGCTACATTGCTTTGTAGGTGGAGTTGCAAACAATTGCTGCTGGCCTTGGCCCCAGCTGGTCTATTTTTATTTATTTTATTTCTGTTTGGTTTGATGAAGTTTGGTTTACTTTGCTTTGCTTTTGTTTATTTCACTTTAGTTTATTTTAGTTTGGTCTGGTTAAGTTTGACTTGCTTTGGTTTGGTCTATTTCCCTTTGTTTGGTTAAGCTGGTTTACTTTGGTTTATTTAATTTTATTTTTTGTTTGTTTGTTTGGCTTGGTTTGTTTTGATTCCGTTTATCTTATTTTGTTGGGATTTTTTAACATTTTATTTATTTTATGGTTTATTTTAGATTAAATTTTATTTTCTTTTGGTCTGGCTCGTTTGGCTTGTTCGGTGTGTGGTGTGGTTTTGTTTTGTTTACAATAATGACAATAATGGTTAAAAAAGGTTATTATTATCATCGTTATCATGGTGATTTCACTTCCCCGGCAGGCAGGCAGTGCCCGGTTGGTTCCTCCCCAGCCCGGGCACCCCCAGGGGCCTGCGCGGCCCACGGCAGCCTGGGGACCAGTGCCCGGGGACAGCGGCCCAGCTGGGGCTGCCCCTTCGCCACCCCGAGGCTTCTCCCTCTTCTGCCTGGCGCTTTTACGCCACGGAGCCCGAGGCTGGAGCAGGCCTGGGCTGGGGAGGCGGGTTAGGCCGCTGGGGAGGCGCGTTAGGCCGCTGCGGCAGGGAGGAGGAGGAGGGCGGGCGGGGCGAGAAGGCCGGAGGCCTCGAGGGCGACTCGGCTTCGCCCCGGCAAGGCCCACGGCTCCATCAAAGCAGATAACAAGAGCCGCGGCGTAAAACTGCCCGACTTTTATTTCTGTCTTTCCAAGCTATTGGCTCCTTCACTAATAATCGGGATTTATTACTGGGCCCATCTGCTGCCTCGCTAAGGTCAAAAGGTAAACCGCAGCCATTGCTGATGTCACCATCAAGGTAGCTAGTAGTAAATGGACCCTGACAAGTGTACTTTTAAAAGAATATTGTGGCAAGAGCGGTCTGAGCGTGGAAGTCAAGCTGATAAAGAAAATAAAGTCCAAAATACTAAAAAGATGTCAGCTTTTAACCCATTAATCCAAGTGATGGAGTCCAGCTGTCAGTCTTATATCCGAGGAGCAGTCAGAAAGAAGAATGAGCTCCTATGCCCAGTGAAATGTAATCAGGTCAATCTCCCTGCAAGGAAATTCCCAGCACATTGCATTTTACTGTACTCTTAGCGTGGGCTCCTCAAAGGCACCAACAAGTAAGAGTGGAGAGAGGCTGAAGTCCTTGCATAGTGTTTGCCATTTCTTCTCGACAGAACAGTCTCCATGAAGAGCCAGCAGCCTGGCTTTACTTTTCAGCTTTTATTTCCCACTCACCGAGCCCTGGCTCTGAGGCATTTCTGTCTGTAGCCAAAGCCACCTCTTCTGAGTGCAAGGGATAACCTCTGTCCCTTGCCACAGCAGCCCTCCCCCTTTCTGATGCTGCACTAATAAGGATCACAGTTCTCCTTCTGCCCCGCTCTGGGTTTTATTTAGGGTGATATAAAGGGACTGCAGCTGAGGTTAAACTCTCCAGAGAATTTTGTTGGTGTGTTTTATCAGTTTCCGGGCAGGAAACTCCTTTTCAGCTACATTTCCAGCTGAGAACAGAAAGTGAAAAGGGCAGAAAGACTGATGGGAGATAGAGCAGCCCTTTTTCCAGTGGAGATGGAGGATTTACCTCACAGTTTGAGAACAAATTAGAAACTGACAATGTGTCAACAAAGAATTACTTGCTTTGTCTCAGCTAATGTTTCAGAGAGGTTATCTATATCCATGCAGCAACACTGCAAACAAGCAGCAGGTTGCTGACAACTGATGTAAATAGCTACAATTCCTCTGCTCTCAGGGTCATACATTACCAGCATCATCTTCTTCTTTCCATATCAAGCAGCTGGTGGAGATAGTGATTTGTAGCACATATATACAAATGAGTACCTAGTCAACAGAGACATAAAGGAGATTTTTGTTTCTGATTTCAGGTGCCACTGCTCCATCAGCAAGTGCTCGTGGGCTGCAGAGACTCCAGCCATTTATTTTTACCTTCTGAGGCCAGGATGGGGAGTGAAAATGCAAGACCTGGGTAGGTGGAAGCTTGTTTAGATTAAACCTTCAGCTCTTTTGCTTTTCCCCCTTGCCTATAAGGACATAGAGTCATCAAAGCTTACTTTCCTTCCAGGCAAGCAGCAACAACAAGACACAGTGGCACTGGCTGCACGTGACTAGTGGTAAGTCTTTCTTACTAAGCTCTCTTGAATGTTTAAGGTGATGATGCCTACAGTTTAAATTAAGACTGTCTTTTGCATGGATGGCACATGCTTTCCTTCAATGTTTGATACCCCCTTGAGTGTTTTCTGTTCATAATCCAGAACTAATCAGTGACAGCCAAATTCATCTCCAGACAAAACTCTTCCCATGCACCTTTGTACCATCCCAATCCTAACAACTGAAGACAAATATTGCTTGTGCCAGCTTTCAGGGCCAGTTACCACAGATACATTCCCAGTGGTGAGACTCTGAAGCAGGCTGTTTTCAGAGGAGAAAGTGTGGGGTTGAAGTTCAGACTGTGCACCATAGCATGGAGGAGAGGAACTTGTGAGCACGTGGAAACACTGAGGCAGTGTTTAGGAAGGGAAGGGCTAAGTCCTTGGCAGTGCACTGCCATTTCTCTGGCACTCTGGAGCAGTTTTTTCCTCGTGAAGGCTCAGATCAGCAAAAGCCACCTGCAACTGAGGTGGTTTGTGCAGAGGTGCATGTGATAAATGTGGTAAACACAGGTCAGCTGCTGGAGACTGAAATTCTGTGATCTTGGGGGAATTTTGGAGCATTGACTTTAGATGTTTGTGCTGCCACAGTGTGAATCCTCTCCCACACAACACATACATAAATTACTGCAATTGTCCACTGAAAAGTGAGAGTTCTAAAAGTGGAGTCTAAATTCAGACATCAAAGTGTGAAAGGTTAAGAGCCCAGCACTAATTTCAGCACAGCCTTTCCTTGGAGCTACCTGAGCACCTGTGTTGTTTTCCAGTGTGTGTGACTCTCTAGAATAAAAGTGGTCTGCAAAGAAGGCTGAAGAGCAAATAAACCACATGAAAAGCTGTCTGGCAATGGCCAGGTTGTCAGTCAGGGAGGGGACACCAGCCCCTCTCTGGGCAAGGCATAAATGCAGCAGGAGCAGACAGAGGGCAGATTGACCCCCTGGTACCTCACCTCTCTACCTGTGCTCAGATGTCACTGCCTCTAGAGATGATGGGGAATTTCAGCTCTGTTTGTTTGTTCTGTGGCCTCTGCTGAGGTGAAAACTGTGCCAGCTGCTGATAACTCTAATGGTGTTTTTCTGATATGGAAACCTATTCACCAGAGATCATAATGGGAGTATCAGTGCTTAATACAAGTCGTCCACAGCTATCAGATATGAATGGCCTTTGGTCTGTGCTGACCTCACAGGCCAGGGAGGCAGAGGGAGAAAGAAATGATGGCTGCTTGGCTGCTTATTTCAGTGATTAACAGATGGGACAGATTTGAAAAGGAATTATGTAATAATTTTTTGACTCTTTGAGGTCATTAAGGGAAAAGCCATTCACTTGGTTTTAAAATAGAGGGGAAAAATAAAACCACTCACAAAAATACTATGCAATAGATGAAAACATGTGCCTTGGGAGGAACACAATTTAGACTCAGAAGCATCATTGTACTTCTCACAATTACATTTGTTCACCTGCTTCTTAAGTGCACGCTGGTGGCTTGTTAACAAAATGGAATTGTTTGCAAGAGAGAGGCTCCTAGGTGCAGAGTTAGAGCAAGCCTTGTGTTTTTGTCCTCCTGTTGTACTGCATGGCAGGCTTTTGAGGTTTTCTTCCCAGTTTTAATGTGTCTTCTCTGTGTTCTTTGTAATTATGGAAGTCGAATCTCTGAATCCTACTTTGTCCTTCAAATCAACGTGGCAAAGAAATATCAGCTCAGGTAAATGAGGCTCAGGTGAGCCTTGTGGCACTCCATAAAGAATCCTTTACTGGGGAAGCAGCCCAGAGTTATTCAGTGCATTTCTGTAATTGTGCTACATTAGGCAAATTCCCTTTATTGAATGGCCCACTTGCTCACATTGCCACCGAGCGGGGTGACAACAGGGTGTACACTTGGGCTGGAATAAATAACAGGCAAGAAAAAAACCCTCAAACAATTAAAGTAGGCTTGCTAAACAGAACTTTCCTGCTTGTTTTCACTCTCTGGTTTAATCATGACTCCTCATTTCTGCATCTTGCATCAGGATGGTGATAGAAGTTTCCACTGTCGTCGCTCGGGTCAATCAACAGTTGGTGCCATTTATTCCTTCTTTTGGGCCTCCTCCTCCTCCTCACTCCTTCCTTTGACAGCAGTGCTGTTAATGTGGGTGAGACACTGTGCTCCAGCTCCAGACAGTCATTTGTCAAATCACTCCTTTGCCTATCAGATCCCCGATCTGTAATTTTTTGGCTCAAACTGTCTGATTGCCCCTCTTTGTGTTTGTAGCTCCATTCAAAGTGTTGTGAGACACTGGCACCATTTTTGATCAAATCTTCAGACACTATCACTGAACCTTTATTGCCTGAATGATAGGTATCTAAAATTAGCTAAAACTGATAATTCTTTGACTTTCTCTGTGATTTTTTTTTCCTCTTTAAACTCTGTTTCTCTGATTAAATATATCAGTCTCTCATTTGTTAACTTTTTACTGCCCTGTGCTTATTTGTCTCTCTGTCTGAGAGGAGGGGATCATCATTTATTTCCTTTTAGCAACTGGTTGACACAATTTAAGCATTATAAGACTCTTCCTTTTTTATTGCCATTGTGAGAGCATCTTCATGGACTTAAACCTGCCTGTCAAAGTGCAAAAAAAGTTGTCATTCAGACAGGAGATTACTGTCCAGAAGGCTGGCTGAAAAAAAACTGAGTGAGCTCTGTATCAGAGCTCTTCAGGATCAACACCCAACTTCTTCTCACAGATGATTTCTTAAAAGGCTGGTAATTTTCAGAGCCTGTCATAGAAAATGGATGACTTAGTTGTGATGCCCTTCTTCTACCAGAGACTGCAATCAGCTGTTCTTGGATCAGGCTGTTGGAAATACTCCTTTTCTGGTCTGAAATCCCTGACTCCCTGTTGTCTCCCCTCAGCCCTCTTCCCATCTCTTTCTCCCCACTTCTTTGAATCTGGTTAGCAACTCATAAAGCTTATGAAAGCAACACCTTTGAGGAAAGCATATAACTGCTGATTATACTATTTATTTCTTTTTAATGTGTCAATAAAAAGGTAATTACATTTCATTTGTTTTTAGAGTTATAATTGACTTGCAGGAAAAAATTTGCCTGCTGGAACCAAAACTCAGAGATTAAAACAAAAAAAAACCCAAACCAATAAACTGGCCATTTTCTTGCAGATAGAAGTCTTTACTATTAAAAAATCAATTAACAAATTAGTTGAAATAATTATTTTGAAGCTGGAATTCATGCAGGAGGTAGAGAATCTGCACATCCCTCCTCTGAAATATGACTGAATCTTGCCTGATGTAAAGCCAGCACGAGGAAGAATAAAGAGCATTTCAGAAGGGCAATAAAGATCTATAACTTAAGGGAGAAATATGCCAGCTGAATATTTAATGGGTTGATGTGTCTCTCTGTCCAGCAGTGGTGCAGAAAGCACAAGCACATGAGTGAGGGAGCTGCAGAGTGGCACTTTCTGACAGAGTTAGATGCTCTGAGTGGAGTCAATCAAGTGGGGAGTGAAAAATTCATTTTCTGACAGGGGTGTCAGCAGAATCATCAGGCACTGATGACAACAAATCCATAGCTGGAGAAAAAACTGACAGGGTGGAAAACAAGAGACTGTAATACTTTTCAGCTGTCCAGAACAGAATTTCACAGCAATTATTGCCCCAGCTGCTTTCACTACCAGCAGGCCTTAGCTGCTAGTCTTGGTACAGGGCACGGTGCACAAGAAATGAAGCAGAAGGGGGGGAAATGCTGTGTCATGGGAAGGAAACATGACCTGGAGGAGGAGGAGGAGGTCAGCAGGAGATTGTGGAAGAACTGGAGAGTGTCCCTGACCTGGCTGAGGTGAGCTCAAGAGAAGCTGTGTGTCAGTCTCTGGCAGGGGTGTGTGGCTCAGGAGGCAGGCAGGGTTCACACCAAAGGAAGGAGGGGCTGGAGCTGTTCTGAAGCAGTCACTTTTTGTTGTTGTTGTTGCCGTGTTAAGTGCACTCTGTGGACTGGAGTGACGAGGGTCCCATTTCCAGCACAGCATGGAGTGGGTGATCTCCTCAACTGTAAAATGAAGCCATAAGAGCACAGCAGGAAAATGTATTAGCAACAGTTAGGGAAGGGAGACCTCAGCAAGGCGTACACACTTTCAATTGGTGAAATTATGCTTGTACAAATTGTTTTTGGTACATTAAGTACCTTTCACAGCCAAAATTAAAAAAAAAAGGCTAAAAAAGTAGACCCCTCAAAAAAAAAAAAGACACAGAATTGCACATGCAAAAGCCAGGACTGTTTTGTTTTCTTTCTTCTTTTTTTTTTTTCCTCTCACAAAGTAATTTCATGCAGACTTTTTTTTTTTTTTATTGAAATTGTTTCCCAAGTTGACAGATCTTGTGTACAATGATAAATGACAAAGTGCTATGCAGCTGTCAGCCTGTGCTGAGGGAAATTGCACCAAAACTCCCCAATAATAATAATAAATATGCGTTTCTCCAAACAGAAGGTATTTTAAGCTGGTAAGCACAGTGGTGTAGTAAAGGAGTATTAAACAGCAGTGAGGTGAAGCTGAGAAAAGATTTATATATTTGTACTAATCTAGCAGCTCTTTACTGGCTATGACATGCTGACAAGGAAACAAGGGTTATGAAAAATGATCTGACATTGTGCTGCTAAATCTATGAATTTCAAAGTGCAGAATAGGCTGTGGCTGTGCCAGGATTGAATGCCTGAGTTATTTCAATGACTGTTAGAGAAAAGCCAGGACTGTGAAAACAAACTGGAAATGCATTAATACCATAAGGAAGCAGTTAAGTCAAGTGACACAGATGACAGTAGCATGTCTTTCTGGGAAGTGATGGAATTTGAAACAGAAGATTAAAGGTGCTCAGTCAGTTTAAAACATATTTAAAAAGCAGCCCTCTCTGTTACAAAGGATGGTCACATGAAATTGGCAGAAGAACACTGAAGAGCACGTGGCACGAGTCATGTGCCAGCTCCTAAAGCAGGGTGAACACTTGCAGTCCAGAGGACTTGCAGGCTGCAGCAAACTGGGTGTCTCAGCTCACACTTGTCCAGTGTTTTCTTGGGGGTGCTAAGATCTGATCCCCAAGGCAGCACCCCCCTGAGTAAATTACAGACTGTTTAATAACACAGCACTGTTGACTCGTGTGCTGTTGAGACCATCACACTCTCTGCTGTGGAATGTTATTTATTCCAGAGAGAAGACAAATTTTGATAGTTTTCATTTTCTTTTCAGCTGACAGTGTTGAGCACCTGAAAATGCTATTGTGTTTCATTGTTCTTTGACCTCTCTAGGAACTAAAAATATTTCTTGGCATCAGGCTTCTTGTCTGCAGACAGGTTTGGAGATTGATATTGAGCTCAGCTAAGATATTCTTCAAGTTCAGCATAGAGGGAAAAAGAGCATTCATCATTTGCAAGAACAGCTACAGCTTTGGAAGAGTCAGAAAGTCTCAGAGACTAGTTAAATTTTGCAGCTGCATTAATTCTGCACAGTCTTTCAAGAGAGGGAAATGGGGAGTGTTACTGGTTCCCCATGACCAGTGCTCCCACTTGTAATTCCAAAGGGACATTCCCCTTGAGACAAGACCCTCACATCCTCTGCACCATGGCCAAGTCTCCAGTGAGTGGATCAGTGACAGCCCCACGGGCAGGGGCTCTGCATGGCTGTGTGCTGCTGAAATTGCAGCATCTGACACATTTAGAAGTTGCTGTTTGTGCACTCACTAAAAACTGCACCATTAGCTGGTTTTTCAGAGTGCATGAGTGCAGATCATTAAATGTTATTACAGTATTAATTATTAGAAATGTCCTGTACTAGCCAAATTAAATTGGGGTAGTCAACGACCTGCAAGTTCCCAATAGCACGGGTAATTTAACAGGGTCTCTGGCACACTGTGCAAGGTGTCTTCACATGTCACTCACACTAGTTCACACTAAATACCAGCTTCAGACTTTTCCATGAAAGTCAGAGAGTGGTTTATATTGGGTGTAATGGTTGTGTGGGGTAAGCAAGCACTAAAAAAGACACTTGTGCCAGGATGACATCCTCTGGTGAGAGTTAAAAATCCAGTTTGATGCCCTCATGCAGCATGTGTGTTTAGTTTTAATGGCTACATGTGTACATCCTGCTGGTGTAGTTTTCTGTGACTTCTCTGGCAAAGAGTTTGAAATTAAGGAAAAAAAATTAAACTATATTACCTGTTATTGACAGTATCTGTGAGAAGAACAATTGCCAGCTACTTTCAGTTGATCAGAGGCAGATGCTTTTCCATTTTTTTTCTCCAGCACTTGCAATACCTCCAGCCAGGCAGGGGTCTCTTGTTGACCTCCCTGCATCCATCTGGCTGAAAACACCAGTGTATTACTGCCTCTGTACTGTAGTTGTGCCTGACAAATCCTGCTTGGCAGTCTCAGATTCCAATCAAGCTGGGTTTGGTTAGTGGGACTTTCCTTTCATTGAATATAAATGTATGTGTCCAGGGACTGTCCAAGCTCTGTGACACATTCAGCATCTGCTCCAGTTTTCAATTAAAGCTTGTCTTCAGCCATTTGAAGGTGCTCTTGCTTGGAAATGAAGCTCCAAACCAAAGCAGGAAAAGCAGATATATGAAAAGAAATTAAGAGGTGTCATCAGCTAAACTTCCCCCAAGTCAGGCAGTAGGGTGATGCAGATCTGCTTGTGCTTTCAGGTGAGGTGCAAAGAGTTGAGCCAGAGGAACTGCACAATGAGAGTAAACCAGCAGTGCCAGAGAGCATCCTGAAATCTATGCCTCTTCCCCCAGCCTTCTGGTGTTTGATTGATACCTGTGGCTGTGCCAGCACTTGCACAGCCAGCTGTCTGCAGAGGTTGTTTACCCCTCCCTGCTGCAGCTATGGCTGCAGTTGTGTGCAGTTACCTGCTGGGATCAGGAGCAAAGCTGGACTCTGGAACCAGCTCTGCCACTGTTCACTTCCCGAGGTTAACTGCCTCTTGTACCTCTTGTGGTGCTTTCACTGCCCCAGTGAATTATTCTTATTAATATTGCTGACAGCCATTGTCCAGGAGACCTTTGCTTTTAAAAGACTCCCAAAGAAAAACACATTTTAAAAACTTTCTGTGTTCTTTGCTAAAAGAACCATCTGTTTGTTTGAAATGAAGGCTGCAAAGGTATTGCCTTCTCTCAGCTCTTACTTATTGGCAATGCAAGTTGATTCAGTGGCCTCAGAAAAAACCAAACACTAGAAGTGAGAAAGAGATAAGGATTGAGTGAGATCTTTTTTTTTTTTACACAGTCCCACCCACTTATTCCATCTCCCTTACCAGTGCACTGACAGTTTTAGTGTCTTGAGTTTGCCTTGAAGTTGTAACATCCTCTGGATGGCTGGCACTGGAGATGGATCTGTAGCTCTCACACTCACCAGGGCTATCAGCTGAGCCAGTGAAGTGTTGAAGGGCCTGCTGAACATCACACAGCAGCTGGGGATCCTGCATTGCTTCCCTTCCCTGGCACTTCAGACCCCTGTGATGGAGGAGGGTGCTTGTGTTTTTGTGGTGTGTTGAAGCATAAGACACTCCATAACCAGGTTCCCAGCAGCATCCATCCTGTGTTTGAACATGGCAAAGACCAGTTATGACTTCACAGATTATTGTGCTTTTTTTTTTTTTCATCTTCTGCTTTGACAAAGGAGGGTTTTTAATACGATTGCATCTATAAATCTTTCACCCGTGCTCGTAAAACTTTATGACAGGGCAGCTTTTCCCTATCTAGGTAGGTCTGCTCTATGGCAGCTTGGAGAAAGCAGCTGAACAGTTTGATTTAGCTGACAAACTCCCATTAGAGACACAGTGAAACTTGAGGTGACAGATTCACTCAGCAGCAGAAGAGAAAAGGACATGCTTATTTACTCCAGTCCATTTGGTACATTTCTCTTCCTTTGCATTGTTTCCATAAGAGAGAAACTTCCCGAGGATGAGAAAGGAAATATCAAACAAAAGAATCCACTACTTATCTGACAAGCTCCGGATATCAGCAGGGGTGGGGGAAGCAGTTTAGTCTGTGGTGTTTGGAAATCCAGCCCTGTCAGCTTGACCAGACACTGAGCAGGGGCCTGGGGGGACCTGAGCCCCACAGCTCTGCAGAGTCAGAGATGTTAGTTGTGGGGAGAGGCACCAGAGGGTTGGGATGTGACATCTGCAGCCATCCCTCCAGGGCCCTCCATCAGCAGAGTTCACAGAAGCCCTGCATTCCCAAGAAAACTGATGAACAAGTCGAGGTGCTGTCTGAAATCTGGTTTATTCCCTAGGCTGGAACTGACTTGGAAAGAACGTGGCCAAACGTGGCACAGAAAATGGGTTTCATTTTGCCTACCCAGTAAATGAGAAAGGTTCCTGCAGAGACTGTTCTCTCTAAATAATCTGACTTTTAAAATTGGCTGCTATAAAGGCGTTAATACAGTCTGATAAATTTAAGACAAATCCAGTAATTTTCATTCACTTAGTAACTATGAAAGAGGAGAGAAGTAACCTGAAGTGAACAAAGGGTCAAACAGCAGGAAATTTATGCTATGAACACCAATTCACACCTGTTAACTACTGTGACTAAGCAGCAGACAACACCAAGCATATCATTTAAATGGACTTTTCACAACTAGGTGTGCCATTAATTCACTGATTGGGGTCATTGAATCTGTTCCCTAGCAATTGTCCCAATTAAGCAGCAGTGCTATTTATCAGGGTGCTTATTAAGTTGATTTGTGAGCGTGTTTGTGTACCTTTACCTTAAACCTATATGTACAATAAACAGCTGTTTCTAAAAAAAAGAAAAAGAGAGTATATTCCCACTAGTAAAAAATAAATAGAGTCCCACGTGAGTGTGTTAATAATGCAGGGTAATAACCTCAGCAGAGAAAATGAGGGGAAAAAAAAGAAACAAAGAGCCATTAAGTAGGAATAAATCATTGGGCACCAGGAGTGTGTAATGCGGGATTGATAGAGATGCTCCACTCCAAAAGTACCTCCAGATTCTCCTCTTTTGGCATTATTTGCCAAAACTGCCTGTCTCTGTGAAGCTTAATTATGGATTTGATTTTCAACAGTGTCAAACGCTGATTAAAACGGAGTTGCAGAGGCTCACAAATGAGTGAGTGCCTGCTGTGCATGGGGTTATGTTCAATCATTGAGGATGCTTATAGGGGATCAATGAACAGGAACTCATTATATCCTGGCCAAAAGTAGCCAGCAGCCTGGGAGAGATGCTCATCTGCAGCCCAGCCAGGTCCACCAGGGTTAAATTATAGATTGGCTTTACTCTTGTTTCATTTCACAAAACTGCAAAAGTCCGGGCAACGTTTTGTCAGAAAAAAACAATAAAGAATATGAAAAGCCCATCTTCACAGAACATTGGACATTGCAAAACAACCTACAGCTATTATGGGATATATCAAAACTGACAAGTAAAACTTTGGCTGTTGATTGAACAATATTTCACGGGGACAGCAGCAGCTCGTCCGCATTCACTTTTAAATGGAGCTGCTTATCCTGGAGAACTATGGGTAGGGAGTTTATGAGCTTAATTGAATTGGTGGTATTTGGATGATTGAAAAAAATTGGTGACATTGCAAAACTGGTTGTTAGGTTTTCAAGAGCAAAGCACCTCTCTTGCTCAACAGTGAGCTCCAGGAGTAGCAGTGGATTTCCAGAGGTACTAATCCCACTCACAAGCCTTTTCAAAGCATTCAGTAATGGGTCGTGGATCAATTGTTAATGTATTTGCAATTCATTTTCCTGTGCCTAAAAGAAAAAAAAAAATAGGACCTCGAATGCTAAATCTTAATGGATTGACACTTACATCAGTTCCCATGTCCTAATAGAGCCTTGTTTTTTCAAGGAAGCATTCTGTCTTTTTTGCCATCCAGCTGCAACCTCGGCATCCCCACCCTCTGTCCCCCCTCCACACCTCTTCCTTAGAAATCTTCAAGTCCTCTTCATTGTGTCTCTAATTGCACAACAGTCTTTTGGCAGAAGGAAGGAGAAGTGAACTCCTTTAACTCTTATGCAGTCTGTGGAGAGGAGGGCTAGTGGCAATGGTGTGTAGGCAAAAAGAGAGGGATCTTCTCAGGGTATTTAATTGTGACTTTAATCAGCTGTTTTCTGGTTGGGAGCGACTGACGCCTTGGTAAGGGTGTTATCAAATGCCATTTTTAGCATGCAAATGCATACAGACCAAAAATAAAGGGAATAGTTCCTCTGAAATTCCTCTGCCACATTGCAGACTGCAGCAGCATCCAACTCCCACTGCAGGAAGTAACTGGGAAGTCAGCAGCAAAGAACTGAGTTACACTGTGCTAGCCCTGCAACAAGTTCACTATGCAAGGGTCAGAAAAGGAATTGACCCAAAATCAAGTTTGGCATTTTAGATAAAATATCATTTTCTTAGCTGATGTGAGATGAAGTCACTGTTGCTGGGTTCTTGAGATCAGATTGACAAAAGCAACAGGAGTCTGAGTCCTGTATTTTTAAGTGCAGAGGAAGATTCCTTTGGCAGAGCTGTTATCTAATCAAAGTAACAAAATAAAACATTTGGGTTTCTTTTGGTTTCCCCTTCACTAGACCCCAGCAGATATCCTGTTTTGCTTCCCATGCAGAAAACATTTTTCCATATTGGTAAATATGAAGAATTGACAATTAAATGTAAAAGCTTAGAAGTAGACACTGATTGATGAGAGTCTGTACATGTGGACTCAGGGATGTGGAAGAGCAGAGAGGAGAAATATGGAAGTGCTAGAGCAGAAGAAAGCACAGTAAGTCAGCAGGAGACTTGAGAGATATATCAGCCAGACTTAGGGACTGTGCTCCCAAACTTGTGAGAGGAATTGGAGTGAGCTGAGAACAAGAAAGCAGGAGCTGTGGCTTGGGCCAGAGACATCAGGGAAATCTCCAGCCAGCCCAGCCCAGCTCTGCCTTCACTCAAAATCTCTATTTCCCCAGTCCCAGTGCTGCACTGCCTGCTAATCCAACACGAAGCTGCAGTGACTTTCCCACAGCCCTACCCATAGCTCAGACCTTCTGCAGTAGACCCAGGATGCTTTGTCCTAGCTGTTATTGGCCAACACAGCAAGAAGATGAGTTACACATCTCATTCTATTGATTTCTTAGTCCATCTCTTTAAAAGCAAAAGAAATAAATCCTCCTGTGACCGTATTTGATAGGGATTTCATAACCAAATTCACTCAAAAGCATTAGTTGGAATTTGATGCTCCTTACCATAGTGAAGCCAAAAGGATCTAGGCCTTTCTGATTTATAAAAACATTAAGACAAATATTTCTTCCATAAATTAAGGTTTCAGAACGATAGCTGAACACAGAAAAAAAAAAAAATAGGGGTTTAATGTCATTTTTACAGCCAAGGGTTTTTTTTAATCTCGTTTCTGAACTACAGAAATATTTGTATGAAGTAAAGATATGAATCAAAAGGCTTTGCTGTTGCAGTACTGCCAGTCTAGATTATTTGGGAATGAGGTGGTAAGAGGTACTCTGCTGCAGTCTTAGAATCCAGGATTATTCTAGTTCTGAACTAAATGACTCTTAATGATGAATGTGTAACAGAACTGATACTGTTCTTACAGCATTTCTGCTTTCATCCCAGAAAGTAATGAATTCCAGAGGACTATAAAGGTGTCTGCTTCTGAATTTAAGGAAAGGTTAGTCACAGAGGACTAACATTTTCTGTGCATCTTCCTGCTAAAGCAGCAGAGGAATGGCACTGCTGGAATAAAAGCCACCTGAGATCCCAGTGTAGCCCCTAAAATGACTGACACCCACGTATGGCAAACTGAATTGCTGGGAAATAAGGGAACAGCAGGGCCCTCCCAGCTCCCATTTCACTGACCAGCCAGCAGGACAGAGATCTTCATTAACTCCTCTTCTCTCCCTCCTTTGCTTTGCAAAGTCTCTCTGAGATGCTGAGGGGACCCGAGTGTTTCTGCTGGAGAAAAGCAAGGCAAGGCAAGTGACAGGGAGTGAAAATCAGCTGAGCAGCAGAAGCCTGCCCTGGCCAGCAAAGTGATTGAATGATCTCATTTCAGGCTTTTTGTTAGACACCAGGCAGCACTCTATGAAGATTGATACAGAAGTGTTGGGCTTCGTTTGCTGGATCATCAAAGGGATTGATATTATACTCCAGCAGTGGATGAAGACAAAGTAACTGTTATCATACTCAATAGAAGGGCTTGTCAGGAGTGGAAAATCATCCCGTGTCACTGATTAGAGCAGCGTTTCATGACTGTCATGGGAATTTATTAGGGAGACGTCATGGGCAGGTTGCTGCACCAGAAACTCTTTATTTGTAAGGAAGGCAAAAACAACCACAAATCCAGGCCGTGGAGTCCAAGGAAAGGTGAACACATCTTTTTTCTCTCAGCCTGTGATGAAGTTTCCCCAGATGAGTGCACAGGATAACTGTGCAGGTAGCTGAAATACGTGGGGGATTTAAAAACAAATAAAAACCACATGAAAATTCCCAGGAAAAACAGGTTAATGTGATTAATGTGGAATTGATTAGGCAGAACTGGCTTCTTATAGTTTTATAATGTTTTTTATTTTGCATTTTTCAACCAAAGAAATGGCAGTGGCAGAGCAGAAAAACAGTGTTGTTATGCAGCATGGTATTATTAGTGGCTTTGTAAATGACATTGATTCTTTCTGAGAATAATTTTCTTCATAGCATTGCTGTCTCTTTCATAATGTCCAAATTCATACCTTTCTACTTTCTTGTACTTTGCTTGTGATATTTATATGCCAAGTATGCATCACAACTAAAATGATAGTGATATTTTAAGGACCATTACCAACATTCCAGTACAATGGCAGAATCTTGTTAGCATAGTGAAAATCTAACCCAGGCAGTAAAAAAAATCCCAGGTGGGCATCTAGTTTGTTATCTACTTGTCCATTTAGTAAGTACCTGTGATCATAGGATTGTGTGTGTACAAGCACAGGCCTTACAGAGCCCTTCTAGGACACAGAGTGATGGGGGGCTCTGTCAGGGAGTGTGGTGATAGCACAATGGTTTAAACTGAAAAAGGCTAGATTTAGATTAGATCTAAGGAAGAAATTCTTTGCTGTTAAGGTGGAGAGATGCAGGAACAGGTTCCTCACAGAATCTGTGGATACCTCATCCTTGGAGGTGTTCCAGGCCAGGCTGGATGAGGCTTTTAGCAACTGAAACTCCTGGAAGGTGCCCAGGCCTGTGGCAGCACTGCCAGACTTCTCTGGGCTTTTCCCACTCATTCATAGACATTTCAGTTTTCACTCCCAGGGGCAAATATTGCCTCTTTCATCTAAAGCCTTTGCTTTGGTTAACAGCTTGTTTCCTGGGCTGAGACAGGGTGCTGCACTGGGATGTGAACTCTGTGTCTGGGATGTGTAGAATGGCAGGCAGAGTTAAAGCTTCCTCTGGAATTCTACTCCATTCTTTCATTTTTCTCCTGTTTTTCAAGAAGGGAAAAGCATAGAAGCAGAATCCCAGTAGGAACCTGATGAAATATTTGTAAAATTAATAGCCAAATAAGGCATTTGTATAGAAAACATGTTAGGCAAGATGTATTACCTTGTAGCCTGAATGAGGTATTTCATACCATCTGAAATTCAAATGCTTTTATTAAATGAAGGTTGTAAGATGTTTCAAGATTGAATACTGAGCACGAGTTGCCAACTGTCAGTCAAAGCCATCAGTGAGCTCAGCTGCACTGGCTTCAAATTGCATGTCATAGAAACATGCTCCTCAGCTCCTGGTGAAGGAAAATGACAATTTAGCAAATGTTATAATAACCTCAGATTGAAGACAAAACTCTGACATCCCAGGCTGAGCCCTGGCAAGGAGCTGTGCCTGCCAGGGTCTGTCTTCTGTCACAGCACAAGTGTGACTGCAGCTCAGGTTGATATTGAAGCATTTTTAAGCATGAAATAGAGGTCCCAGAACAGCAAATCTTCTCTGCATAGCCAACAAGTCTGAGTGAGTCACCTGCTTAAGCATTCTGGAGCATGGCTACTGCCTTCCATGCCCAGCTGGCCTGGGTGACCAGTCCCTTATGTGTGGAAATGAATCTCCCTATCTCCAGCATCCACAGCAATTTACTGGGAGTGGGAAGTATCAATTCTGGCATCTTGCTCTCCTTGACACTTCCAGCTACAATCTCATTGTGTCTGTGGAATAGAGGTGCACTCACTCCTCTCTAATTCTATTGATCATTACAGCAGAGATAAGAAAAATTAATCTCATTATATTGGAAAATATCATTGGCTTGTGTGTTGCACATCTTGTGTCTCATGGAAACCTAAATCAGAGCTGAGGTTTATTGCAATAGAGGCAGAGTGTGGGGAGAGCAGAGAGCCAGGGGTGACTGTGCTGTCCCATGGTAGAAAAATCACCAAAAAATTGACAAGTGAGAGTAACAATTGAGTACTAGATAGCCCATGCTAAAAAAATACTTGGAAGCTAATTGCTCCTTGAGGAAAAATCTGTCTTATAATTAAATACACCAAAAGCAGGTTAATATCAAATAAAGGTTCCTGATATTAAACTGCAGAGTAAAGCTGAAGTCACTCAGGTGTCTGAAGAGTTTTTCTAGAAACCCTTTTTCATTTCCCTATAAAACTACAATTCTATGCTCCACCTGTGGTACTTATTTCTCCTTGTCAATAATCTTATATTTCTCTGTGAAAATACCTTCTCCTGCCTGCTTTCAGCTTCTGGTTTTAGTCAGGTAACTTGCCAACAGGGGTGGTGCAGACAGAAGGCTGTGGCAGGGGTCTGTGTGAGCAGAGCTGAATCAGTCACATTTTTACTAGCATTACATCACTATCCCCATTAATTCAGTAAAGCAGATACTGTTTATTTGCACGCTTTTCAGTCTCCAAACCTGAGGTAAACAGGTGACAAAGCTCATTTCTTTTGCCTCAAGATTTCAAAATATTAAAATGTAGTAGCATTAGAGCATTTTTAACAATCAAATTTGCATTTATCTTTTATGCTGATGGAACCAGAAAGAAATATTTTCTGAAAATCTCTTTATTGCTTTTCTCACATGTATCAATTATTAATTACTATTGAGTCCTGAGTGTGACTGAAATGTCTGGAGGCCATCCACATTCCACCAGCACTGGAATGCAGGCAGTGCATGGGATCTTTGCTCTTAGGTGGGACTAACAGAACCCCACCAAGAGCTCCCCTGGCTTGTTACCTGGGCACAGGGAATTCTCTTGGTCAGCAGAAGAAACATGAAGGGTCTGTGGCCAGGGCAGCCCCAGCAGTGAAGTGTGTTCTGAATTCAGTCTGTTTCTACCTGTAAACTCTGACTCCAGCATCAGTAGCAATAGCAAGGCATTTATTCTTTTAGAGATGAATAAATATCTTTATTTTTACTCTCTAGACATCCACATTTTCCAGTGAAGGCCAGAGTGTGAGCTGACACCTTTGGAAAACCCCATCCCATATCCCAGAGAAACAGGTCTAGGCAATAATCTACTGGTTTAATTATAAACCACGTTACTTACAGATGATACAGTAATTCCCTAATAGGAATGAAAATAATTACTGAAATATTTGCAAGCATAATGCGGCTTAATTATTAATATTCTTCTGTATTTTTATTTTCCGTGGATCATAGCCCCAGGACTCTCCTGGGACCCTACATTCTATGCCTTGTTTAAACATAGGTCATATGCCAGTAAAATATGTTTTAAATAAATAGTGCTAAAAGGAATTTAAAACAGTACCTCTTATCCCTAAGGGTAATAAAAAGCATCATGTGGATTAAAATCAGGAGGCACTCAAACACATTATTCCTGTTGCTCAATCAAGCTGTCAGTGCCTGGGCTCAGCTCCCCATCCTGCCTCAGCTGGGCACAGTGCTGAGCTCTGCCCTTTGCTGGAGCTTGCAGGGGTGCCAGGGCTTGGCAGCACTGACCCCTGCAAGGGGGTGCTTGGTTTTTAACGAGTCCGGGAGAGCATTTAAACAATGATTGCTGCCTTAGCACTGAAAAGAGATTGGTCTCCACAAACAAAATGAGGTGAATTTCTGATTCCCTGCTCCAGCTCCCCCCCCCCCCTCCCCAGGAGACAAAATTTCCACTGATTTACTTAAGAATTTTGCTGGAGTAAGGACCTCAAAGCTCTGTCTGAACATTTATGCTTTGTGCTGGCTTTTCCTCCATTAGGGAGTCTCCAAATTCCCATTGACTTTAATGAGAGCTCAGCAGGCAGATAAATCTGAGGAGGGTTGTGCTTTTGGGAACTTCTGTACCACTCCTGCAAAATTATTATCAAAATTGCTTTTCCTCTATTGCACTAATAATACAGGGAGAGCACCAGGAAAATCCACTGCGTGTGCAGGGCTGTCGTTCTGGGCTTTTTCCAGCAGCAAAAGGGTGTTCAGTTATTTCTGAAGATAGAAGTTGTTTCTCACATCTAAGATGTTTTGGAAGCTTTTTTTTTTTTCCTGAAAGTATGTTTTTTTTAATATCTGGAGACTGAGAAAAAAAAAGAAAGTTTAATTCCTCCAAGATGAACGATACAGCTGCTTGTTGCTTCTCCTGCTGCTGCTTAATTGTTGAGTGCAGAGCCTCCTCCCCTAACCTCTGCACTGCTCCCCTGAGAAACCCTGCCATCAAATGATGACCCAGAAGAAATATGGGTGATTGCTCCACTCTCATAAAAAAAAAAAAAAGTAAAAAAAAAAAAAAGCCCAAGAAAGAAAGAAAAGCACTAGCTTGGTATCAAGGGACTTGCCAGGATACTTAGGAGAATATTTTCTGCAGAAGCCAACTGACCATCCATCTCCCTTTTTAACTAGTGTCAAGGCTGGTTTACTTGATGATGATTTGATGCCCAGCAATTGCTCCCCCTTGCCCACTGAAAATGAGTGATGACAGGGGAGCAGCCGTCACACTGAACGAGCTGAGATATTGTAGCAGGGAGCTGAACAGAGCTGAGTCCTGCAAAAAAAAAAAAACAGTACAAAAGGATGAAGTTGTGGAAAACAACTGTTTCACACTCTGCTTTGTGGACAATGCTTGGGGTTGTTTTTTCTTTTCTTCCCAGATTTGTTAAATAATGTTTATCTTCCTGTAGCATAAACAATAACCCAACAAAACCAAACGAAACCCACCAGCAACAAGCAAACAAAAAAGCCAAGCATGCCTTGCACTGGAAACAAACAGCTCTGTGAGGCTTTAGATAGATTTTCTCAGCTCTGTTTCTTCTGGTTTCTGACACCCACACCCATCAGAAACAAACAGAGCCACTGCCTTTCCCCAGACAGCAGCTGCTCTGTGGGGGTGCATGAAATGAAGGGCTCCAGAGAGCTGCTGTACCTGACAGTGAGCACTCCTGTGTGGAGATCATACCCTGGTGCTCCAGCACCTTCAGCTGTGGGATTCAGGGCACCTTTTCCAGCTGCCCAATAGTGACACACACGTCACAAAGTCACTGGGTGCTCTGAGCTGAAGTGAGGACATTGCAGAGACAAGAGAAACTGAGTTCCTTTACACCTTGCTGTGTTAGTCCAGGCCTGAGAGGAGCAGAAGTGTGCAAATGTTTGTGGCAGTTGGGTTTAGATGCTACTGAACGTGTCAAGAGCAGACACAGCCAGCTTCCAAGTTTGACTCTATGCAAGTTATTAAGAAATCACATTCTTTTTCTGTCTCTGACCATCATCCAGACAAGATGAGGTGACCTTTACTGCATGTGTAAGTGGGTAGGAGGGACTGATGTTTCCCTCACAGCACATACCCTGCACAGGATGCCTCTCTCAGCCCTCTCTAGATCTAAGCCTTCTCCTCCACACATTCCCAGCACAAGCCCCATCCTGCTGTGCCAGTGCCACTGATCAGCATTTGGGTGGTGAAAGGTTGAGAGCTCTAAGGCTGGATTTTGGCACAGTTCTCCCTCAGCTAAAATGTCACTCGAGCTGATTTAAGCCTAACAGTGGTAGAACCTCAGCCAATAAGAAGCCCGTGCCAAGGAGGTCAGTGCAAAACACCACAGAGGATTAGAGAGCCTTTTGGTGCTGGATGTGGGGACTTATTAAAACGTAGGCAACTGAACTAGTTCCATACATGCAGCTCTCATCTATCATAGAATTCATTTCATTTCTCCTCTGTAATGGTAATGAGATAGGAAAAGGCTTTTCTTCCTCTCTGAGATATCAGCAGTAATGACACAGAATCAGCTCCAGTGAATGGAAAAGAACGAGTTCACCTACACTATAATTTGTAATTGGCTCACTCGTGGGACTTGAGTCTTTTGCATGAAAACTGGAGCTGTGTGAGCTCTCAAATGTGTTCCATTCATGCCTGCATTGTCACAGGGAAGATTTGAAGGAATCAGTTTGCATTTAATTAAGGCTTCTGTGACTTACTGTGAAAAATCTTCGACGGTGTATTCACCCAAAGTTTTTAAGAGTCATGTTCAGGGGAGGCCTGTGCCTGATACTGCAATCTGCTGGGGTTGGGAGGCTGCTGTAAAAGAGATCATTACGTGCAAAATGGGGTTTGCTTCCTCACCTAGACACAAGTGATGCCATAAACCCTGCCACAGCTCCTGTGGAACTCCCTGCACCCTCGGAGTAATGCGAGGGGCGACGGGGAGTCCACTGGGGAACCATTCATTTTCACCTTCTGCCAATGGGTGCTTAACTGCTGCTAATTCAGAACAGTGGCTTGGGGAACTATATCTGAGAGTCACACACATATCAAATGATGCCATTGTGATTGGGGTTATTGCAGTGAGTGCCAGCCAGGTTTTCTGGAAGAAAAGCAGCAAGGGAAGTAACACTCGCTTTTCTTTCTGATTTTTCTCTTCCTTTTATTCATTTTTTCTCTCTTTTTTTTTTTAATATTTGTTTTGTCACAACACATGGCAGTGGTGGTTTCAGAAATCCAAGCTAGTGACTCTTTCTGCCTGGGTTCACAGGATGATTTAGGGTGTCTGCATTTGAAGAGGCTGTTCCATTTTGACAGCATCAGGCAATGTTGCACGTATGGGTGTGTGTGGAATGTCTCTCCCACTGATAGAAAGGGTGCTTAATTCTGACTCATTTTAATATTCCAGCTGTGGAGATCACTGAAAGAAATGGAAAATCTCAGGTTCAGAGAGAGAAAGAGTGAACTATATCAAAAAGCTCAAAGTCCTTTCAAGGATGGAAAGTATCATTCCACTTACTAATTCTAGTACTGTTGTAATTCCAATAAATTTAAAGCTTATAATATTTATTTTCAGTAGTAAAATAATGAATCAAAAAGAAATTTTCATCTCTGGTGAATTTTTTTTGTGTCTGCACCATATTTTCTGTCCCTGTGAAAGGCTCCTTCTCTCATCAGTGTTTGGTAATAATGTTCCCAAAAAGCAAATGTTTTGCCTTTGGAATAAGACAACAGATAAGGTGCATTTTTAAAAGACCTTTTCTATTCTTTCTGTGTGCTACTCAGTTTAAACATTTCCCTGGTTGGGAATTGAGAGAAGAGGCAGCACAAATTACAAGGGCAGCTAAAAACTAGGACATAGTAAGAGCAGAGCTAGGACTTGGTTGTTAAGCTGCTTTTTGCAATGAAAAAGAAGTGATGTGGCCAGGACTGGCATGTCTGATTTGGACACAGGGAAGCTATTCTTGGAGTTGCCAAGGTTGCTGGTGGGTGACCTTTGGTAAGTCTTTGAGCCTTCTCAGACCTGAGTAAAACAGGGACCTGTTGGAGAAAAGCACCTGTAGCACCACTGCTTTCTGATTGCTGGGTAGGATTCCTGACAGCTTCTCAGCCAGAGGAAACAGAATCTGTTAGCACTGAATGAAGCTAAAATAATGAACATGTGTGTGAGGGAAGCTGGAAGGCTCAAGCATCCAGAGATGTGCCCCAGGAGCAGGGCACAGGAGGGATGCAGGATAAAAAGTATAATACAACTTTGTATAATACAA
>WYEA01021020.1:43753-55136 GCA_033558465.1 Alcedo atthis
GTATAATACAACTTTGCTAGAGGTACAAGCATGTGGGAAACTCAGTGTTTTGGTACCAAGCAGGAAAGCCCAGAGTAGATTCTCTCTAAAATGCAAATATTTGTAAATTATAGTTGTGTCAACACCAAAAAAATCCACCCTCCATGTTTGCCTGCAGTGCTAACCTGTAGAAATTCTGTTATGCAAACTACAAGGGGTGACATAAGTAGTGTCAACCAAAGGAATCTTCCCTAGAACAGTGCCAGTTAATTTCTTTTGCTGGGAAAACTCAAGTTTTTGTACTCTTTTCTGACACAGAGATGCTGACAAACCTTTAAGCCATAACACAAACTAGTGTCCCATCTCCTTGTTTAATACAGTGATTTGGTAAAAATAATAACTAATTTATTTAAGTGTGGCAATGATTAAGTCTTCTCATGTACAGCCTTCTGTATACCTAGCACTGGGATTTAGGAAGGATTTCTTTTCCCTATATTTGTATGGAGAAATGTATTAGGATAGAGTGGAGTAGTATATTCATAATTTAATTTTCTATCCGATTTTTGTCTCTGTCTTTCAGCATGAGTGTGTTCCCTTTGTACATGTAGCCACACCACCAACAGAGGAGACAGAAATCTGTATTAAAATGAAATAGTTTGAAACAGTGCATTGCCCACAGCCCCCCACACTGCCTGCTCTATGGCTCCTGGGTCATTAACTGTGAATTAACTCCTGAGTTATTAACTAGTCTATATGGAAAGAGATCCTGGGTGGGTCTGGGAGAGCAGTGGGGCTTTGTAAAATGGGAGCAGTTAGAAATGCACATGATATAACCATAATGATGGAATTATGGGCATTTGCTTGATGTTTGTTTGCTCAGAAGTTTTGAATCTACTTGTTCAGCCAGAGGAGCTGTGAGTGTGAGGAAAGGAATTTGGGACTGTGCTGGTGAAGCAGCTGCCCCTCTGTCCTTGCTAAGATCTGCAAAGGCCAAGAGATGACACCTCTCACATCCATTCACCAAAACCAACTCCCAGATGTGAGGAATTTACCTGTCTTAGCTCTTGTGCACCCTTCAGCCAGCTTCAGTGAGCTGGAATGAGCTGCTCACCAAGAGTGTTTCAAAAGAGAACGTGAAGTTGCACCTCATATTCCTTTCAGATTAGAATATCTTGGGCTGCTTGTGTGCCCATCAGTCTCAAAAAGTTTGTGTCAGCTGTGGCCTCAGAGCTGCAGCACAGACATCAAAAATGCACTTGGAGTTTTGTTTCAGTCAGAGGAGATCTGGTCCTGAAACAACAGCCACCCCAGCAGCAAAATGCAGCTAAGAAATGGAAATGAAGGATATGGCCAATTTACCTGTCAGGAAATGCAGGTGGAGAACAGAGCTGCTGCAGTGAGAATTTAGCAAGGGTTAACCCTCCTCCAGCTGTGAAAAGACTGAGTTCTTCTCCATCCTGAGCCGGCCACAAAATAATTCTACATCTCACACAAAACTTCTCCTGAATGCAGCCTGAAAGCCTCTTGCACTGGGTGAGAAGCCAAAAGCTGAGTTGCCAGTATCAGTGCTATTGTCTGTGTTTCACCAGACACTGCAGAGTGCAACGGGACAAAAGATGGTTGTCTTTTTTTCCTCAGAGATTCTTATCTTCACCTTCTAAACCCACAGGCTCTAATAAAAATTAAAGTGTCTCTTCTTCAGCAACCATCTCTGCAAGCAAGGGCACGGGCATGCACTGATGTTTTTTAATGTTTCCACACACACACACAGAAAAAGAACAACCAGAAAATGGCTTAGGCTTACATCCCAAAGAATTCTTACCCACAGCAAACAACAAACGATCAACAGACAGAAAACTTTAGCCTGTGTAAATTAAATGGTTCTGCTGCATTAACTTCATAAAACCATAATCCTCTCCTCCATAAACTATTACATGCACTGCAACATATCTGATTTATGGGGTGTAGAATCGATGGGAAAAAATTAATGCTTGAAAAACATATTAGAGACATTATTGAACAGATTTTAATTGAGATTTGATTTCAATGCCCCTTATCCACATGATTAATGGGTCCTACCCCTCGACTCCAGCAGGCAGAAAAGAGAGTCTTTAATATGACAATTAAGTATCTGTCTTTAGGTTTTATGTAGCTCTCTCCTCAGATCACTTCATCAGTACAGTGTGGCTTTTGTGCAGATTAAATTGAGACTCAATTTTCTCTATTTTCCAGCACTTACTTATGTTTTATGACAAGCACTAAATCAATTTTATGCTATTATTGATTTTTTCTTAAATGGACACAAACCATTTCGCCTTTTGCCCTTCTTTTCTACTTTCCTTCTATTTCCTTTTCTCACTGTATGCTTGATATACAGCCAGCTGAAGAGATTTCAAACGTTTCCTGAGATTTCCACAGGTCGTGCCAATTCATTCACTTTTTACAACATCAGAATTGACAAACTTAACCTGGAATTCTATCAAAACTTATCTATTCTTCTCATGTGACAAGGTTTACAGGTTGGGCTGCTTCCCCCACCTTCTCCAGGAAATAAAGACAAGAATCTTCAGGGTGAGTTCCTCCCCTTTTTCAATTAAAAAACACCCAACCAACCAAGCAACCCAACAGACAGTCTTCCTAATAACTTCTGAAATATTTGAACTGCAGCCTCAGCTATAATTTTTGAAACAGTCTTGAAATCTAATTAATACATTGATGTAGGGAGAACCTATTTCATGGCTTGAAGGGGAAAAGGGCATTATCTGCAAGGTGCAATAACTCCTCTGAGATGTGGCAACAGCTAGTGGTACACCATGCAATTAAGCAGCTCTTGGTTCTTTAGGGCTCTATCCTGTCTGACCTATGGCAAAAATTAACAACTGCCTTGGGCAATAAAAGTAGCACAATTTGTAATCAGATAGCTTACTTTTTTGGCAGAGAATTATACATTAAGAAGGATCAAAGAGGGAGAGAAGAAATGTAATTCAGTTAACTAAATGGGTTGGCCTTTTGATTTTCTGGCTGTTTAGGGTCATGGAGGAGGTTATGAAGGATTGTCCTCTTCCTTTCTTTGTTTGAAGTCCAGCATGCCTGAGCTCAGGTGATAAAATTGATCTTTAAAATAAGTACAGTAGCTTCATTTTGCTGAAAAAAATCAATAAAGCTCTTTGCTGTGTTAGATATTTACCTAATAACATTTTACTTGTAAGCCCTCAAAGTATTTTTTTTTTAAATGTGTCTAGAGAGAGTAAAATAAAAAAGCAGGCAAAAAAAAAAGGCTTTCTAAACAACACAGGTTTACCTGCTGAATCAAAAAAATGATGTTAACCTGAATGATCTCTATCATGGCATCTTTGCTTCTGTGTGCACACACTGTGTGTAACGTGGATGGAGATGACTCCTTATGGAGTTTCAACAGCTTTCCTCAAAACAAAACCAACCAAGACAGAAAAAGTGCAACCAAATTAAAAAACAACAGAAAATTATTAAGAAAAAAATCTTGAATTTCACCATAATAAAGGTGCTGGGTTGTGCTGTTCCCTATGAGATGTAAGGCAGTGCTCCAGCAGTGGGAAGAAAGTTTGGAGCTCTGCCACTGTGCTGTAGCTCCCTTAATTTACAGAAGATTGTTCCCTTCGTGCAAGAAACACGCCAGTGACGATATCAACTTCCATGGTTAACAAGAGACTTGAGGGGGTTTTTCTTGATTTCTTGGCATTGTCTTTGCTTTGAGATCTGAGGAGCAGTGTCACAAATCAGCTCACACGCTGCCTTTCTGCCACCCGTGGAGAGTGCACTGCCAGATGCCTGTGGGATTCTGGCTGCCTGTAGCAAAGAGGTGCCCTCTGCTTCTAGCTGGGACTCAGAGTCACCTCCGTATCCATTTGCTGCCATTGTGTCTGGCTGGGTTTTGCCATTTTCTGCTGGTGCTGGGAATATTGTCACTGTTGCTCTAATAATACTCCTCATTGTGTTACATCAACATCATGGAAATACAGCAAGCTAAGAAAATTCCTGTACTGTCTATAGACAGTTTCCTTCCCTGTACCCAAAAGCTGCTGTGAGGGAAGTTTCCTAAACCTTGGCTTATTTCATTAGCATCTTTTATCTCCTGTGATTTACTCTTTTCTCCTTCAGTCCTATTTATGATTTCTTTTATAAAACTGGCTCTTTCAAAAGTAAATTATACTGTTAAAACCTCTTTATCAACAGAAGCTGTTCTCCAGAATAGATTCAAATCATTTAAGTATCCTGTTGAAATGTTTCTAGTGACTCGTTCTGGCTTTTCTAATTTACATCATTTTTATCAACCTTATTTATTTTCTGGCCTCGTGGGTTACAGGCAGGTGATATTTAGACACCTATGGAAGTGTACTCAAAAGCAAAGCAGTACTACAGGTTGTGGGTTACAGTTAGCTTATCCCTACCACACCTGGTCAGGTGTATTTGTCTGACTGACTGTAGAGCTGACCTGGGTAGAAGAAAGGTGCTTGAGGACAAGAGAGGCAGGTACTTGGCACTGTGTGGAAAAGTGACAATAATAGTAATAGTAATAATAATAATATCAGGTAATCCTCATCCCTATAACATATGCATTTGAGACTGAGAAATGTTTCATTTCCAGGCTTGAAAAGCACACGTACCACAGAATTCCAGTTAAATGCTTTCGGAGTAATAAATCCACAATAAAATTCCTGCATCCAATGAAGGGCAAATTACCACAGTCGGGCCGAGCTGTTGGAAACGTAAACCCGGTTACAGAAATAACTGCTCTGCGGATGGAACGCGAGTGCAGAGAAACAAATCTCCTCAGTCTGGGCTAATTAAAAGCTATTTTTCTTGGATGTAGGCGAAGGGCATCCCGTGCTTCAGGTCGAAGGGGATTTTTGACGTAGGGCCGGAGATGTGTTTTGTTGGGAAGGCAGCCCCCGAAGGGGCCCGGACAATGCGGCGCAGAGCCCGGTGCTCCCCGCGCAGCCTCCAGCGAGCGGGAGACCTTTGTGTCGCGCCCAGCCAGCGGAGATTGTCAGCTTTCTGAAATGAATTGCCAGCCTAATCTAGAATCGCAGCGTTTCAGATCAATAAACAGCATCAGCGTAGCGCGGCGGCCCCCCCGGCTCCCCTTCCCTACGCATATTGTATCTCCCCCCTGCTCTTCCCGCCCGTGGGCCGCTGCCCACCGCGCTGGGACCTGTTGGCTGGAAGGGCCGCATAGGTCAGGGAGCGGCAGCACGGTGAGAATGTCACCTTCATTAGGGACACAGGAGCGGGGGGATCTGGGGGGAAGCGCTCCCCGGCCTTGCCCGCCTGGGGATGTCGTGTAGGCCGCGCTGGCCCAGGCCGTTGCCTGGCAACAGGCGACCCCGCGGGGAAGGGTCCCCTCACGGTTGGCCTGGCGGACCCGCGGCCCCGTCCCTTTGCAAACGGTTCCAGCTACTTGAAGTCCCCGTCAAAACCAGGGGAGAAGAATGAAAGGATGTAAGGAGGTGATGCAAACCCCCTTGGGGAAATGGCGCTGTGCCCTGGAGGGCCTGAGGTGACAGCCCGGAGCTCCCCTCAGCCCTCCACCCATCCCTCGGCGGTGGCGGTGGCTACAGTAAAACACCTTAACTCAGCTCTGGGAGGGAGGAGGGAGGCGAAGGGACCACCTTCAGAGTGCAGCTGGAACTGGAAGCTGTCTGCCTCAGCCGTTAGAAAGATGTGGAGAAATTACCTATCATTCCCTGTAGAGACATCCAGCAAGCATCCCAACCCAGCTTTTCAGTTCGGTGATAATATGCTCCTATCAGTTTTAATAGCCCCATGCTGGATTCAGGAGGTATTATGGATTGTACAGCAAGCATATTGTCATTAAATTAAATTTTCAGAACATTCCCCAGCTCATCACAAATACCACAGAGAGTAATCATAATCGGTTCTCAACACATGTGTAATTGCCTTCAGCTGGCGTTTTTTACAGTTGACATTGTTCAGCAGTGATAAGGTGATTGGTGATTTGAATACACAGCTTGTTTCATAGCTGCCGTAATTGAAATATGGTATGTGTGAATGGAAGATTACATTAAGACCTAGGATAATCACCTGACATGAGAGTAATTGAGTCTACAATCTGCCACTGAGTCTCTCAGGGAGGGCTGAAATGAAAAGAAGCCATTAGGAGATGATGCTGCTGCTGGCTCGGCTCAGCGCCGGGCTGCGCTGCTCAGCGCCGGGCGGGTCACCCCGGCTCCGGCGGTACCGCCGCCGGGCAGGAAACTTCCAGGGCTGCAGTGTTGTCTCCTGGGGAAGGGAGCCAGGCTCTAGAACACTTCCCCCCGCCTTAGTTGGTGGAGGAGGGAGGTGGCGATCGCACTGCCCGGGCCCTTCGGGATGGGGAGGGAAAAGGGCAGCCTGGATCTAGCCTGGTGGGTTTAGGAGTAAAGGAGAGAACTTTAGCCGTCGTTTTACTGTTTCTGGAGGGAATTAGAGTGGGGAATCTGAACAAAGGGAGCCAGAAGGAGCTGAAGGCAATTCAGTAGGCGTCTGTGGTCCAGAAGCTTTCATAAGTGATTGTCAGTTGGAATTGTAAAGCTAACTCCTTTGGTGGGAAATTATAAATCTGACACCGTGTTCCGTTTGTTCACCTAAATATGCAGTGAAAAGCCTGTCCTTATTGACCAATGTTTTTCAACATGTGAGCTACTTAAGATATTTTCTTTAAAAAATGAAGTTTGAAGTAAGCCGAGGTTAATTGCACAGAGGGCAGCCAGGAGGGCACTTCTGTCTAACCTCTCAAACTAAAGGGAACGAGGTGCCTGCAGATCTGAAACTCGTATTCACCTGAGGTGTCCAACCTAAGGGACAAAAGCATAATTGCTTTTAAGGAGAGTATTTCATTTGTTGGTCACAGAGGATTATTTTATGATGGAAAAGTCTGTCTTCTATTTCTTCCTTTGAAAGGCCATGTCATGTTTTGATGGTTTGAGTTTGGTGTGAGTTGTTGTGTTGTTCTGGGGTTGCTGGTTTTTTTCAAATCTACTGTATATACAGATCACAAACCCTGAACAAAGAAGAATTACAAACCCAGCTGAGATAAACATGTCAGAATTACTGTTAAGAGCCTGATGCCCAGAGTGTTTAATGGCTTGAAAAGATGATCAAGCATTTATGCAGCTACCCTTCAAAAATTATCATTGAGCCAATGATAATCCAGTTATAATAATGACTACTGAGTCAATTAAGCTTAGCATGCAGAGAAACTACTTTTTAATATTAAATAAATCAGTCTCTCCCATCTTAAAAAAAAACCAAACCCAACCAGAGTTATGAAGACAGCAATTTTACAGAAAAGCTGTACCCTTCAGGTTAGAAGCTGCATAAAAGCTGTGTCCAGCACAGCAGAACTGACTCGGAGGGTGTAATCCCATCAGGAGCTGAGGTTCTCTTGGAGATGCTGCAAATCCCCTGCTCTCATAGCTGTGCAGTGTGAGGTAATTTCTAGAATCCCAAATCCAGCTGTGCTGTCTTGGACGTGGCTACAGGAGACAGAGCTCAGCACACTGTCTTTTCTGCACACAGCTGATAGCTACTTAACAATTGCCTGGCCCTTTAGTCTTTTTTTTTATCTTCTTTTTTTTCTTCTTGCAACCTCTTCAAAGTAGGTTTTGTATCTTGCACATTTTTCTCAGCTGTTCCTGAAGTGCTCTCTCTCCAGCACTTGTTAGAGCAAACCTAAGAATGCACTGCTAAAAAGAATAGTGGTGAGCCTTGTTCAGCCTTGGATTCCACTTGTAATCACATTATCCAGAAGGAAATCTGTAGCCAGTTCAGATCCATAGAATCCAGAGCAGCATCACTACAACCAGAAGGATGTGGGGCATGGGTACAGCTGCAGTGGTGGTGTGAAAATGAACACGTTGCCAAGTCGTGTGGCATCTTCCTTGTCACATCATCTGCAACACACACCAGAGGCTGTTAAGGCTCCAGTTGTCCCAGTGAGCCCACACTTTGCATGGCCACGGGCTGCTTTGTGAAGCAGTGTCACTGTGTGGAGCAACCAGCTTGGGTCTGTAGGCTTGGCAGCTCTGAAGTCTCCCAGCTACATATAGGGAAAAGATAACTGATTTTATCTGGAAATTATTGAGTATCAGTAAGTGTGGAATGTGTTATCTTTTCAGTCACTTAAACCCCCAACATTTAAAAGTCTTATTCTCACTTTTGCAAAAATGCATTGCCTTTGAAAATCCGTATATCCTGATTTAAACAGTGATGGCAGAGTCACTTGGATTTAACCAGAAGTGTTCAGAGTGCTGAAAAGGGAGCAATCCTCCCCAGTTTTGTGCAGTCTGGCACCGGGTTGTTTTCTCTGGATCCAGAGGACGTTTGGTGGTAGGATGAGCTGGAACCTCAGGAAGTTCTCCAAGAGAACAGCAGTGCCCAGCAAGGGCACGAGAGCTGGAATGAAAGCTCTGTTACGGGGGTTAACACCCTGGGATTGCACAGGGTTTGGGGGAGGTCTGACAGGTGCAGATGTCAAGGGAGAAAGCTGATTCATCTGGCTTTGAGGGGTGCAGAGGAAAGGAGCTTCATCAGTTTCAGTATTACAGGTTCAAAAAAATCCTGCTTGAGAAGACAATTTGAAGATAATTCTGACCAACAGAGCCTTAAAGGACCCTTCTATCTCATTACTGCCTCCAGAGGCACTGCAAATTATCCTTCCCAGTAACCTCTGAGTAGCTGTTACCTGATTACTCCTTTTGGGGTCAGAGAACCAGACTTTACTTTCTGTCTAATATCTCTTCTGGAGCAGCCAGTTCAGATGTTTATAACTCTGATTTTTTTTTAGCAGTGTGTCTAGTTTATTGTACTTGTCAGGAAACTCTTTGGGGTACTGTGGCCAATGGGCTTGTCCACTAAGTCAATTAAGAAAAATACCCCAATCATAAGATTACCTCTATGTGGCTGCACACCTGTCTATATTCCAGATATTTTAAGAGCTGTGGATTCAAGTCAGAAGAAGGAGAGCACCTTTCTCTGAGCTACATTAAACTTTCTTCTGCTGAAAGTTTCTCTAACACACACTGAAAAATTTAAGACAAGTCCCTGCAACTTTGCAAGTAGGGCAAGGCAGTCACAACTTTGCTTTGTTTGACTATAAATTGCTGAAACAATGCAACTTAAAAACAATACAGTAGTACTGTATGACACTGTCAATATCATTTATAGCACAATTTTACACAAAGGCAGAAGTATCATAAAAAAAAAGCAGCGAGTCCTATCAGGTGCCCTAAAATGCCTTATGTCATAAATAAGTCAGATTTCTTAGAGGAAAGCAATAAAGTTCCAGCAGATTCGATTTTTCCCACTAAATAATCACCCTGACCTTTTTCACTAACTTCACAATAACAGTTCTTGAGGAAGGCAACAAGCACAGGGGGGATTGTGTGGCACATGCATGTCTGAAGCATGGAGAGAATGCAGAAGAGCACAGAGGACAACATGGAATATAAAGCAGTGCATCTTGAAGGGGAAAAAAAGATACTAATCAAAGTCAAAGAGCTAAAGGCAGACACTGACAAAATACTGAAGGAGAAATTAAGTAAACATTTGGAGAATTTAAAGGTCTCTTGCTAAACAAAGATACTAGAAAGATACACAAAAAAACCCCTCCAATCTTTAACTTAGGGAATCGTTTTAACCATAGTTGTCTTGTGGAAGTTTATCAATTAATTGGTGGCCATGAATTTGGCCCTGGAAGAGATATTATTAAGCTGCTTCCTTCAGAACTCTTAGTTCCTAGGGGTTCTTTGACATTAGAAGGAACAATTTCTAATAGAAATACTTTAATACCACCACACGAGTAATCTTGTCTTCCTAGTATTCCAACTCCACGGATAGTTCAGACATTACATGAAAGAAACATTCTTATAGGTTCTCACACTGTATTTCATACTAGAGTATGAAAAAACAATTAGATATTTGAAACAGCAACAACTAAAGCCTTGTTCTGTCACTTCTAACATCTAAAAAGAAAATTCATAGGGGAGAAAAAATAATAGACAAGGAGTTTTCCTTCCTGGGTAAAAAGGCAAACCTGAGCAAATAGCAACAATCTGGGGAAAGAATAGTTACCAAATGATGATGTTTCAGTGCATGTGGTGCTGGTGCTGGTGCACTGCAATATATAGACATTAGATAATGAGAATACTTCATCTGTCTGGTGTCAGTTAAAAAGAAAGCATCATGGAGTAGTTCTAAAACACAGAGTGTGGGCTGTGTCCTGCCTACATGGGATCCAAGAGCCCGTCCTGTTTGATTAGTTCCAGCAGATCCTTGGGAGTTGCCCACTGCAGAATGAGTTGTGATTGCCACTGCATTGGCTTTAGAGCTGCCTGTTAAGGAAGATGTACTTATTCTTCCTTGGCATTAGTGCCAACCCTGCAATCAGAAGAGCAGTACAATTCCAAAATGCCCCACAGTTACTGTGCAGACAAGGCTGCTGATGGCTGCTCCTAGATCAATCATCATTGAAGGTCGCCTGTCCTATTTGGCAATATTTGTTCAGTAACTAATAAAGATCAGCCTGCAGTTATTTATATTAGGTTATCATCTCTCCAGGGTGAAGCTTAATCCATTTTGCAATGTTTTTCCCAACAAGACAACATGAGTTTCTCTGTCTGAAAATGAATTAAGTGCGTGGTTTCTAAATATGGGATCTGACATTGTTCTTGTTACAAAAAGCAATTTATTCCCCAAAAGGCTTACACTTCAAAGGTTATATAAAAAGGTTCAAATATCAGTGCTATCCATTTTTCAATTACTGGGCTTCCTAACACCACTAGCTTTTGGACAGATAAGCAGTGGTATCAGTTTTCTTATTCAACATCTTGTAGGTTTCCAATTCAGCATCCCAGAGAAAACAAATTTATTGTAATACACGTAGCTGTTTTTGAAGCAGTAGTGTCCTGACTGTTTCCCACAAGACTACATGGTATATCAAATATATCTTAAAGGGCTATTTGTGAGAGCACTAGATGCTAACAATGGTGATTATTGCTGCAGATTAGAAAGCTTGACTATGGCCAGACTTGCTTATCAATTTGATATTTTTAATAATAGAAAAAAAAATATCATCTACCAATGCAAATGGAAGCACTTTCATGAAATAAGATTATTCTGAGATGATCCTCTCTCCAAACATCATTATACATATCTTTAAATATGTTCAAACAGTTATGAGAATAACAGACAGAACTTTTGCATGACATTCTGTATTAATTTGTAGATTCCGTAGCAATTAGCAATATCATGTTGGAGAACAGAAGCAGGTCATAATAATCACATTTAGTTTTTATTAAAAATGCTTTCTCTAATCAGGACACCCTATCAGTCAAGTACTGTAAGCAGTAAGTATATAAAAATGTTT
>WYEA01021021.1:17052-37919 GCA_033558465.1 Alcedo atthis
GCCAGGATGGCACCTGACTGCCAGGATGGCATCTGCCAGGATTGATGGTACCTGACTGACAGGTTAGCACCTGACTGACAGGATGGCATCTGCCAGGATTGATGGCATCTGACTGCCAGGATGGCATCTGCCAGGATTGATGGCACCTGACTGACAGGTTAGCACCTGACTGCCAGGATGGCATCTGCTAGGATTGATGGCACCTGCCCCTTCCCCTGCTCTCTAGTGTGGCTGCAGCCCTGCTCTGTGTGGGGACAGACCTGCCTGTCCTGTCCTGGCCAGAGCCTTCTCCTGCCAGCCGTGTGGGCACGGGGCACTGCAGCCCTGCCAGTCAGAAGTACCCTGGCATGAGGGTGGCAGTTGGCACTGCTCCTGAAAAAAGAAACAAGGGGCTCTTTCAAAAGCAGAGTGCAACCACATTTTGTCCAGGTTTGTGTGTTGTGATTTAACCTCAGTGTCTTCAGCTCCTGCTTCTCTTGTGCTTTTCTGATACTCCCCCCATCCATCTCCCCAGGAAAGGTCCCCTCTTTACACTTCATTTGTCTTTCAGTTCTATAGGCCACACATTCTGAACTGACAGAACATTTACACTTGGTATTCTAATATAGATTCACTGGTTATATTATATTTAACATCCTTAGAACGATTTTGATACCACTATAAATGTTAAGGTTCTTGCAGTAAAAGGGTAAAAGGAGACATTTTATCAACTTCTCTGATCTGGGCGCCTTGTATGTAATCCACTTATGAACATCTTTAGCCAAGTGTCATGAACTTTATTAGATAATGTCATCCAGAAAAGCTTTCATCCAGTGGCTCTTGGTATATCTTCCATGGAAATTTAGAGAAGTTAATCCTCCCAGTTGTCTCTAAAGGCCCACGTGTACTGTGATTACAGAACACAGAACTCTTTATGCTGTCTTTGAAACCAACTAAGTGTTAACGTTCTGGCTGCAAGGCATTTGCTCCCATTCACAGTCATTTTTGTGGATCTCTATTGCATTCTCCAATATTTTGAAAAATCCCCTTTACAGTAGGGGTAGCAGAAATATGTGGGATATTCCAGCATACTTTTAAATAATGTCCCATGTAAAAATAGGTCATAATTTATTTTGTCTTGCTCCCTGTTGTGTGTGGGTTTTTATACATCCTTCTTTCCTTAGTATGTTATTTTTTTGTTTTGTTTTGTTTTTTTCCTGAAAGTTTTGACTATAGTTAAATCCTTTGTGGCTTAGGAGATAGTTCTCTGTTTTATTGACTCCTTAGTTCCATGGTAGCAAGTGGTTGCCTGTTATCTGTAAAAAAATAATGGCAACTAGGGGAGGTCCATGATAAGTGGAAAAAAGTGGACTGCTTCACTTATCTTAAGATGGAATCTTTATATACATATATATATATATATATGAACAATGCCATCTGAAGGATGGCGTATCAACACAAAATTTCTTTGCTTCCCCCTAATTATGTAAGTACAAACCTGAAAAATTAAGAGTCAGGGTTCCTTTTATTTTATTTTTTACCTCTGTTCAAAGTTTTTGGCCAGCAGCTGCTTAGCAGAATGATTTGAATCGTGAGGAAGCCAATTGCAATAAAGTGGGGAGAGTTAGCTGCGTGTCTCTTTTGGGGGGTTCTCTCCCTGAATGCAGCAGTAAAGGCTGCTGGAAAAAGACCTGCAAAATTATCTCCTGGACTTGTGAGGACCAAGCTAGGTAGAGAGGAGTTTTTTTAGGAGAATTAAAGGAGCAAGGCCACTGATAAACACTTTTTGATAAACCCTTTCAGTGTTCTCTGGGAACACTTTTTGTTACCCTAAAAGTAATTTCTTGTCTCCTGTAAGTAGAGAATATTCAGTGCCATTGAATTTGGCAAGGACAAGCAAATCCTATCATTTCACTGACACTTTTTCACCTAATTATTCTCTTTTGCTGACCTGAGGGGTTTTGAAGTCCAGCTACTGAAAATGTTTTGAAGCATCCTTCTTGCTTTTCCTCTCATTTCACTTTCCCCTCTCATACATAACAAACCCCCATCACCAATCTCTGGGCTTTTTTACAACTCTTTTTTTTTTTTTCATGTATAAATTCTTCCTGCTCTGCCTGCTAATCCTGCCCTAGAGATGCAGAGCTGTTCCTTAAGACTTGTTTTTTCAGTGTTTTCACTCTCATCTCAGTCCAAACTCTTTCAGCTATGGTCAGCAGGCTGTATTTGTAAACTCTTCCCTCTGAGAGTTTCTGGTCACATATGTTTGTATGTAAATAGTGCATCCTGACCCTTGGGTGTTAACATTGCCAATTGCTTGGGTTACTGATGCTGAGATGGGGTACTCACAATCCACCACTGCCTTATGGATGCTACGTGAGGATAAAAAGGAAAAACACCCTGGATCTCCCTGTGGGTTTTTTTATAACTCTGGTTTGTAAGTAGAGCGAAAAACCCAGTGAGCTATTAAAAAAACTGCCTTATTTACACATGAGCATTTCTTAGCAGATCTGGGACAGAAGATACTGGCTTAGAAAATCATGTAACCTCTAGTTCAGTGTCATGTTGAGTTTAATGTGACATTTCCCTGACCACAGAAAAGATTTTTTGCCAGACTGGCAAGCGTACACTTATTTATTATACAGTATCTTCCCATGCTCTCTCAAATCTCACTTTTAATGGTTCTTTTGGGCATCCTTTTCCATCCCACTTTCATTTCTATGAAGTCACCTCTCGTGATGCTTCCATAGCTCCACGTAGCATCTTCTGCTGCCAGCAAACACATGCCCTGCTGGATTTACTGAGTGGTTAGGCAGCCCAGGGAGGTGGCAGAGCTCGTGCTGCTTTGTTCTGCCATCTAAAATGTTAAGTCAATTTGCCAAGTCAGGTGTGCAAGCCTTCATCCTTTCAGACACACGGTGGAAAATGCAATTTGAGACAGATCTGTGATGTAGTCCCTGCCTGTATTTCTGGTTATTTTGCTTTCCCCGTGTTTATTTTTTCTACCACAATCCAAAGAGTTGTCATTTTTATTAATAATTCTGAGTATTTGGGTCCTCTCAGACTCATAATGCTATCGCTGGATCAGAAGGCAGAATTAGCTCCAGGATAGTTAAGACTTTTCAGGAATGAAGGGATCCTGGACATGGAAATTGTTGTGTCCATCTGCCAGCGTGATGCAGAAGTTGTGGTACCATGTCAGGGCTCATCCTGCTCTCCCAAACCCTTGTTGGAAAGGGTGTGGTCTGTAGTTCCCAGGGAAATGATGTGAGGTGCTGGAATAAACTTTGATTTAGTTTTGGAATGGATCGTATCAGAGGTTTTGCAAGAGCTGTACTGACTCTGAAATTGTTCACCTCGCTTGTACTGCATTCTTCTGCAACATCTCTTGATAAAACCCCAAGGCACAGGAATCAGCAAGAACAATCTTCTTGTGTAGAAGGATATAAAATAAGCCTATAAAAGCAAATAACATCCAACTTTCACAGAGTGCAGCTAGGAAAGCTGGGGAGGGAACGTTGTAGGTCTAATGTGAAAAATATAGGCAAGGAGTGATCAGTCCTCATTTTTCCCTGCAAAGGAACTAGCCTCAGTCAAACTGCCCTGCAGCAGGTTTAAAGCAAGCAAAATGAAGTCTTTATGATGAATATTAAATTGCAGGGACCCTTGATGAACATTCTGGAGGTCAGAAGCATGGTCAGAGTTGGAAATGATCTGGGTAGGTTAATGAAGATTAAACCCATTTGTGACTATTCCACATAGCTATTTAGATGCAAGCTGCGTGTCAGACACTCCTGCTGATAACCAGAAAGGGGATTACAACAGAAGAAGCTTTTATGTGTGCTCTGGTCTTGCTCTGTTCTGTTCACATCTGCTGCCAGCAGCTCTCACAGAAAGGATGTGGAGTACATGGACCTGCAGCCTGGGATGCAGCAGAACCATTTGTAGGAAACAGCTGCTAGCTTTCTGGAGATGGAACACATCTTCCCTTGGCTGCATTTCAACCCCCTGCTTAATGTGAGGTTTGGAGTGAGCTTTACAAGAGATGGAGGTTGGTAATGATGCTGTCACAGCTATCCCAGCTGTATCTCCCCAGTTATCAGTGCTGGGCAAAGGGAGCTTTCAGCTGCATAATCATCACGTGAATGTCGTTATCGTAGCCTAAACAAAAACCAGAGTGGGTTTACACATCCCTCAGTGAAGCTCTGGAAGTTTGAGACAAGAAGAAAATATAATGAAGTAAGAATTGTCAGGTGCTGTTATACAGAAAAATAGCACTAGGTTTGATACCGAAGGCCCTGTTTCTGCATTATATTATATTTCTCTTTTCCCCAAAAAACAGAAATACAAACTCCATGTTTTCAGATGTTGGGGAGTTTCAGTTCTTCTTTACTCACTGACAAAAAAAAATATTTTAAAAAGGAAATATAAAAAAAAATGAAAGGGAATGTGATGATGCTGTCTGATTCTGGCTAGGGGGAGTTTGAAGGGTGGGACTGCACCTGTCCAGTTGAAGGCTTCTCCCCCCAAATGTTGTTCTTCAGCCCTTGTAAGGAGAAGGTTCCCTGCCCTGGGAACTAGCTGCTGAAATACTTCTGCCATCTGCAGCTGCAACTTGTGCTGTAAAGGAGGTGACCTCTCTGTAGGAGAGCAGATGCTGCTTGAGCTCCAGCATGTGTATGGGAACACAGAGTGTTCTTTGAGTGCATCTGTGCTGCCAGCAATGGCGTGGTACCAAACACAAGCCTCTGTCACAACCCACACATGATACACCCAGGGTGGGGAAAAAGATGCTGTATCAGGCAAGTAAAGATCAGTCCCTGCAGGACACGTTTATTTGTGTTTTGAAACTCCGTTAGTATTTGTGCCATTCTTTATTTGTTTCAGAGCATGGAGAAGGTAAATCTGATAAATTTATTGTAAGTAAGGAATATTTATGTTTTGCTCCTGTGAATTTCTTCACAGAGAGGGTGGTCGGGCATTGGAATGGGCTGCCCAGGAGGTGGTGGAGTCCCCATCCCTGGCAGTGTTTAAAACCATGTGGCTGTGGTGCTGGGGGCCATGGTTTAGGGACCCTGGCAGTGTAGGGTTAATGGCTGCACTCGATGATCTGAAAGGTCTCTTCCAGCCAAACCATTCTATGTATTTAGAACTGTTTTAAATAGCATTAATGCTTACAGAAATGATCAAATATTTACCTCTGGAAGGTCTGCTTCTGTGAAGTTCTACAGTTCAGGTGCAAAGAAAAACACCTTTCTACCCAACTGTTGTGTATTATTCAAATTTATCCTGGAAGAAAAGATTTCTTTGTAAATAACCTCATCTATTATGTGTATGTGCTAGTATGGACTTTTTTTTTTCTCCCATATTTCCCTTTCTGTGTGATCTTTTCGTGCTGGTGATCTTTTATTTACCCAGTGAATATTTAATTCCACTTTCAAAGCATTTACCATTTTAACAAAATCTTCTGTCTGTAGATAAACTTCCTTCTGAATGGCAGTGACATTAAACAGAGTCCCTCTGTCATGACAGCCAGAGTGAGCATCAGTAAAACCCCAGAATCAGGGGATGCACCAGCCCTGCTCCCCAAAACAACAGCTTGCCTGAGACAACGTCTATCACCTGCAGATTCTAAGGAAGCAGTTTCCAGCATAAAGAGATTCCATAATGAAGATGCTGTTATCTGTCCAGTGAGACATCTAGGCTGCCTTTCGGCGTGCAGCAGCCGGGCTCTGTGCTGTGTCTGTGAAGGAGGAATTCCCACGTGACACCACCTATAACTTCTTGAAGTGCTCTCCATTCTGTCGCAGGAAGAGTCAGCGTGAGGGGACAAAGAGTGTTTTATGCACAGAGAAGGGGCCTCTCTCTGGGGTCAGTGCTGACTGTCATGTGCTCTCTGTGCCCAGCCTCCCAGCCAGGGAAATGGAAACCAGCTTTTCATTCAGCACTGCACAGCCACCCCGTGCCCTGCTCACTGGTTTATCTGGGAGGAAGGATTTGTTAGCAAGTAGAAAAAATTTATTGCACTGATGAGCAGGCTTCTGTTTAATTGCCTAAAGTGATGGGTAGAGAGTGTGACTTGGTGTTCAATTTTGAGATTAAGTACCTGGGCAAGGCACGACTGCAGTGGGTGGAATGAGCAGGTGGGTGACTCACTGCAGCAGGCACAGAGCTGGGACTGGTTGGTGGCTTTATGAGATCTCAGCAGCATCATTTCAGTGCCACCTTCCCAAGCGAGCTGCATCACTGGCTGCCTCAGCCTGGCACAGCAAAAAGGTGGATGCTTTATGTTTGCATTGCAGGACTTGGTGTATCTAACCCCAGATTGCTCCTGGCTGAGGTCACAGTCATCAGTGACAGGATCAAGCACCAGGTGGGGCAGTTATATCTTTATGCAGAAAATGTGAGCTGCAGTTATGTACACGGCGTGTAGGTGACTCTGTGTTGCTTTGCCCAGAGAAATCCTCACCCATGAGATTAATATTTGTGAGGACTCAGTCTCCAGTCGTTTCAAGACAGAGTAAGGAAATCACTCAGCAGAGCTAAGCTCTCCTCATCACCAGGCTCGTAGTAATCCAAAGCATTTTTGGGCAAGGTGCTTAATGGGAGTAACAAGAAAGCAGCTGAATATAAACCAGCAATCTGGCATCTGCAAAAGGAAAATCAGAAAGTATATTTTCTTCTCTGAAGCCTCGATGACCAGCAGCCAGAATATACTATGTAGGACAGTAATTTAATACCGTGTCATTTTTTTTTTCCCCAGATATGTTTTTGGTCCGAATTGTCTGATGAAATAGCTCTGAATCTTCACAGTGTCATACCCCACGCTGGAAAGAAATCCAGACGGGAGTGCTGGAGCTTTTACAGGTTAATGGGACCATGGAAAGCCCTAGGCTTTAATCTGCCTTGCAGATATATATGATTTTTTGAGAGATCTTTTGTGAGTGATTTGAACTGGGCTCCTTTTTTGCTTGTTTGGGTTTTTTTTCCTTCTTATGAAAGAATGGGGACCCAGGGTGTATGTTGTAGAAGACTGGTGGAAAAGATGCACAAAATCTCATTTATCTGTGCTAATGATTTATCTCCTCTGAGAGGCACTTGATCAGCTCACCTGATACTCAGCACATCCCTCCCTTTGCTCACCTGCAGACTGCAAACACCTCAAGCTGCAGGGGGATATAACTTAAGCCCCCCTCTCTTGAGCCTGGCTCCCAGCAAGGAAAGAGCTCTGCTTATGATGGGAACAGAGCTTTTCATTCAATAACTTGGCACATCAATAAAGAGTGATTAATTGTTAGTGTTTGGAGAAACTCATATTGTTCTAGAAATGTAACATTCTGCTTGACAGAGTCTTGAACTCCAGGGAAGAGCAGCCCCTTAAATCTTGCAGTCCTCCTGCCTTTTGCCTGGTGGGTTGTTTTATCTGATGGAACCCAGGCCAGAAAAGGGTCTCCTTGTTTGACCTTAATCTTCCTGCAGCCACCTACGACTTCGACTCAAGATGCCAAGAATTTTCTTGGCATCCTACCACAAAATGCTTGGCCAGATTCTGTTTCTAGCTACAGCAGCATAAACTTGGGATCTGACCTGTCCTCAGCTCATTCAACCTTGTCTGGACCTCAGTCCTGTCTCTGTGGCTCTGACATCTCTCTGTTCTTGGCTAGAATGACTTATAAGCAACTCCCTTCCCCCTCCATCTTGTGATGTTTAGCAGTTTGTCAGTTATTAGATTCAAAGAAATCTTTTTTATGGTCATTTCCTTCAAGTGTCATTTGTCTTCAGCCTCCCTGAGCACTGGCCATATTAAATAAATGGACCTCAATAATCTGATTTGTTTTTCCACTTGCGTGTTTGAGTATTTGCTTTGGCTGTAGGCTCATCCAGCCAGGTGAAGGAAAACATCCTGCATGACTTTGTAGTATCTCAGCTGATCTGGAGCAGACTGTCAAATATTGAACACCCAAATAACTTCTTGTTACGGATTAAAAGTATCTGAACAGTAAAAATGATCCAGAATTAAGTTTAGGGACTAATTTTAAGGCTATTCCATGTGCATTTAAAAAAATGAAGCAAATCAATTGTTCATTACAATGTACTTGCTCAGCTCTACCCTGAGGTGATAAAGCTATTGCTGCTCTCTAGACTCAATAATTTCTGTAATGCATTTTTACCATTCAAAAGAATCAGCAAGATTATCATGGTCAGCAGCTTGATTTTTATCAATCTGTAAGTAGAGTATTTTTGAAAAATTGTGTGTGTTGGGGTTTTTTGCTGTTGGGTATTTTTTCCCCCTTTTTCTTTCATTTTTTTTTTTTCCTTTCTTTTCCCACTGCTGCCTAGGAATCTCTTCCTACCCTCTTGCAAACAGGAAATGCAGAAAGTAGGATTAAAGTTCACTTTAAGGAACTGGAGAGATAAATGTGTTTTGATTGATCCCTTGGTGCTCTGAGTCACAATGTTTAAACAGGCTGCTGCCAAAAAAAGTTAAATTAACAAAAGTCTCTTTCCCTTCCTTGCTTTCTAGCTTTGTTACAGGCCAGTCCAAGTGGGACATATGTAGAGAGGAGTTGTAGTAACTTAAAGAGTAATAATTGCCATTCTGGGACACAGTTATACGTGAATGTCAGGCTATAGATGAGGGGGAAACAATTGGGTTTATGACAAATAATTTCATTTCAAAGCCGCCAATTTTAATTAAATCAATGCAGAAAGTATGAAAGGTAGTATATTAATTCTCTCCATAAGAAAGAAATATTCTTTCCTTCCCCCCCCAAGTACTACAATATACTTATCCAGAGGTTATAATTTTAAAATATCTCATAGAAGGACAATGGTAGGTGCAAGACTGACAAAGTTGTTCTCAGAAGACCCAACACATTGAATGCAAAAGCTTTCTTGGGCAAAAAATTTACCTGCTTTTATCTCCCACACTATAGAAAAATATAAAATATGGAGGTAAAGCATTTGTGATTAGGTGATTATGATTTGTATTGGTGTTCAGAATTAGTAATTCTCTGTCTTAAGGCTTAATAGTGTTATAAAAAAATGGTGATGTGTTTTATGTTCTGAGTGGAGTGTTGGTGGACAGGTTAAGAATATTCAGGTGTCATTTAGCTTGATGTGGTAACTGGCATCTGCATTTTGCCATCAAGGAACATTTGTGTGTCACAAACTAAGATGAATTTTGATTGCTTATTTATCACTGACTGCAGTGGGAGTCTGAAGGGTCTGATTTCCATTTATCTGACTAATTTTTTATGAGTGTGTTACATTTTCATTACCCTTAGAAGCAAGGAGAAAGGCAGATCAGAAGGAAGGCACTTGCCAGCATGGATTATTGTCACAAAATGATTCTGCAGATCCAGTGGAAACTGGGCTGTTATCTGCCCAAAGAGCATCTTTATCAAATAGCAACACACTGTGTTTTTTAACAGCTGTGCTTTCAAGAGTATTTGAGCCCCATATTTCAAAGGGTGTTTACAACTTCTCAGATCTGACTGCTCACAATGAAAATCACAATTCTGAATATTGTGATGTCTATTGAAGAAGGAAAATACGATGTGGGAAAAAACTCTAAGAGAAAATTTTGTGTAGAGGATTGGAGGAAATGGCATGAAAATGTCACTGTCTCATCTGGTGTAGATAAAGTGCATTAGCATTCAAAGGTAGCTGATTGAATTTAAACCTGTGGATCTATAGCAATTGTGGTGTTTTCTTAGTGCTGCTAATTCAGATTTAGCACTGTGTGTAGCAATTGGCAACACACAACCAGGATGAAGCAGCAAATACAGTCCTGTCACTTCTTTCTAATTGAAGAGATATCACTGGAATGGTTACCAAGATGAATTACATTTTTTTCCAAACATAATATTTGTACTGGGACATTGTGAAATATGAAACAATCATCATATTCATAGGCAACTGTTTCCTGTCTAATAAAATTGGCTCCTGAGCCATTGGATTTTTTCTCTGAGAATTATCTTGGTTTGCCTTTGGTGCACTACACTGCAAATTTTGCAGTGGGAGTCTGCAACCAGGCTTGGTCTGGGAGGCAAGATAGCTAAAAAGAAAATCACAACTTTTTTTCAGCTCTGAGAGACCAGAGAACTCCTAAAGAGACGATCTGTGGAAAACTCTTCCCAGGCCAGATACTTCAGCAGTAAGAGGGCAGGTTCATAGAAAATTTTCCATCCAGCCATATGAAAGCTACAGCTTATTCTGGGAGCAAATCCATCAGAAAAACTGAAGTTGCAGAGTTAGGATTCCTGAGCTTTCCAGGAAAAAATAATAAGAAAATACAAGCAAGGCCCTATGAACAAAGGAGATTCTAAATTTGTTTTCCTGAATATAATGAATGATTCTGTTTCTCACACCCAGGAATATACACAAACATTAGTGACAATCTTAACTTATTGCAGCCCCCAAGAGAAGCTGCAAGGATTATTACAGGTCCAGTGTTTGGCTTTTGACAGTGATCAGTGCATGATGATTGCTGTCAACACTCAGTGGCCACTGCTGATCACTGAATTTTTTCACTATGAGGGTGTCAGACACTGGCACAGGCTGCCCAGGGGGGTTATGGAGTCTCCCTCTCTGAAGATATTAAAACCTGCCTGGATGTTCCTGGGTGATCTGCTCTAGGGTGCCCCTGCTCTGGCAGGGGGGTTGCACTGGATGGTGGTTAGACTAGAACCTCCAAGTTCCTTCCAGCCCCTGACAGTCTGTGATTCTTGATAATCACCTGTAGCATTAAGGTAAAATCAAATGGAGAGCAAGTGTCCCTGGGGTAGAGATCTGGTTCTGTGCTTCTATGAAATGGGTGTTGAAGGAGTTTCCAGAGCTGGACATGATTCTCACTAAAACTGAGAACTCCCTGATTTTAAACTGCACTCTATGCACTAGGTCTTAAAATGAAGCTGGTGATGGTTGTGTCCCGAGCTCTTATGTGTTTTAAAGCTCTTGCATTATCAGTCAATAGTTTCAAGAATGCAAAAAAATGTCCCCATAATCAAATGATAGACTATTACAATCTGTTCTGTATCCTGAAATAATCCTTAACAGTTTATGTCCAGTGTGTCCAGCATGTTGGTTTAGTGAACTTAGTAGCCTCGGATCGTGACGTTATTATGAAGTTACTTCTGTGCAAATGGCTTTGTTATGAACATCTCTGCCAGCCCAGGCTGCCTTGGTCAAGGGGTGTGGGTCTGGAATAGTGGACAGTTTGCCAAAGTATTAGAAACCAGGTAGTAGAAGAAGATATAAACAGAGTGAAGACCAACAAAGTTGTCTACAACAACTTGTAGCTGTTGAGAAGGGCCCATAAAGATTTCCTTTGTCCTGCCAGGGCTCCAGAGTGCTCTGAAGGCAGGGAAGAATGAGAGAATGATCACTCCTGTATCAAGTTTAGATTTCCCTGCCTGTGATACTGAATTTTCTTTTTAATTTGCCTGCTTGAATGTTCTTTGTTTTGCTTCTCCACATCGTGCAGCGCTGCTCTTACATCTCTGTCAGCAGTCACTGGCCAGTCTTGCATGCAAGTAGGAGAGTCCCTCCCTTCATTTATGACCTCTGGGCTTGCTATTATCCACAGAAATGAGATGACTACACTGAAAAATGCTCATCTGGTTGGTAATTCAGCAGATGAGTAAGACATTGCTGAGAAGACAGAACCCATCCACTGCTCTCTGGAGATGGGTCCTGTGCAGACTGGGCTAGACTGAAGTTTTCAGTACATTCCATCAGTGTCCAAGTGACTTATGCCACCGACTTTTCTTCCACGTTGGCTAATATTTCACCTGAAGAGGAGAATGGCAGCTTCAGCAGTGACAGATTTGGGTGTGAAGGGCAGGGATTCCTCCTCAACTGCTCTGTGTTTCTGAGCATTCCTCTGTAAACAGAATCACTGTAGGCCATGGTTTTACAGCATAGTGTAGTTTCTGCTTCTCTGAGCTGCTCTGCTTCCAATACCAAACAGGCACAATCACAAAACCATTTCAGAGCTGGGGAAATGTGAGGAAAAGAAGAGTCTTTATTCTCTTGGTGGTGTCCAAATGAGGTCTGCAGTCTGTCCCTACTGAAGGCAAAGTTGGGTGCAACTCTACCCACACCAGCAATTTGCTGCTTTCTGGTTTACTCTGGCTAAAGTCTGGCCTGAGCTAGCTATTTCCTTCCAAAAGGAGACCTAGAAACAGTTGACATGATAATTTGTTCCAGGGTCTGTTCTTGGATGCAGCCCAGGCCAAGACTGACTCCTTCCATCCAGGCCGTTCCTCCCCCGTTGTCCCGTGTGGTAACGCAGGAGCCCTGCTGTGAACACGCGGCCCTGCCAGGCTGCAGGCACCACAGCCCTCCCAGAGTCAGCTGGAAAATGGTGACTAATACTCTATCCTTGCCATAAAGGAATCCCCAGAGGAAGGGGATGCCTTTAAGTTGCAACTGCGGCCACTACAGCCTAGGGTGCTCTCTGTCCTGTGGTGCTGAGACTTCTCAGCCAGCAATGGGGAACACCCTGTGGGGCTACCTTGGCAGGTGAAAAAGTTCTTCATCTGTTGCTAAGACCTTTGACTGGTACATAGAACAAGGAGACATTTCCCTTCAAGGTGGAGAAGAGGAGGAAGAAAAGAAGAAAGCATCAGTCAGAAAAATGTGATGCTGCTGCTTTGTAGAACTAACTACAGAAATGATGTTTTTGTTGTCTCCTGATAGATTCTGCCACATATTTGGTGGGACAGATAATATTCTATAATCAACAATCCTTTTTATTTCATGGCAGCACGTAGTCCCTCCTCATCACTCTACAGCTGAGGTTCGCATGCAACTGATTTTAAGAAATGTAAAATAAACTCAATGAGGATTTCTTTTTCCTGAAAACAATATGCTACAGTTCCAAAACTGAGTAGTTTGGGGAAAACTGGTGGGTGTTTATAGCAGTGAAATTACATCTTGCAATTAAATTTCAAGATCCAATTCCCCAAGAGACAGGAACTCTGTATCTATGTACATATGTATGTATTTAGGGATTGCTCATCAGAGAAAAAAAGTCAGTTGCTGAGCGTTTGAAACATGACAGCTGCTCAGTAGCTGATACTCCCACATTCTGCAGCAGGGGTGAGGAACAAGAACACCCTCAAGAGGCAATAAAATTCAGTTTTTATCAGCAGTCTTTGGCAAGCAGAGCAGCTCTGATGTAGGCTGTCGGTGACCACTGCTAGCTCACCTGGCATCCAGAATTTTAGCCAGTGGTTGAGTACTGATGGTAACACCATCATTTTCCATTGCTTTATGTTGGGTTATCCCTCTTCTGACTGCAGATGTGTCCTTTTAGCTTACAGGTTGTGACAGTCAATTTCACGCCCGTTATTCTCTTCTTTTCCGTAGGCATTCTTATGCTGGTTTTGAACAGACAATAAATAACCTTCTATGTTATTGTCATGAAGAGAGATGAGGTGATGGTTCTGCTGTAGGACAGAAAAGTAGATGGAGTGTAAGTGAAAACAACTATATTCTTCTCAAGGAAAGATGTCACAATAATATATAAAAAAAATATTTGACCATGTAGTTTAGTTCTTTGACACTATTCTTGCTGGCAATACAAATCACCTCCAGTACACCTCTAATGCTCTACCACACTAAGGCTGGCCTATTTATGGAACTACACTCAGGGAATATTTCTATGTGCAAGTCTATCCCCATTTCATTAAAACCCTGAGCACAGTTCTTTTTCCTTATTTAGAGTTATGTGCTTTAGATTCCAGATTCAAACTTGCATCTTTACTAGACTGACATGGCAGAAAGCACAGTGTGCAAATGCTACAACGTGCTTTGTGTGTTGGTTTTCTTCAGTTTCCCACGAGCTGAACTGCAGCCCTCGTGCTAATCACTTACCCTCAGATGCAAGAAGTGAGCTGCACACCTGCCTGTGTAAATAAAGGCACATTTTGAATTTAGAAGATCAGGAATGTTGCAGATGCAGCTGCATTGAGAGCACTGAGGAAGGAAGCTGGGTAGATTTCTGGGAATGCTGGAACAGAGTGCTGAACTAATATGTTTGCTAAAGATAGACTTTATTTTTATTTTGGAAACTAAAGCAAATTCCTCTTAAATATATTTTTTTTTTTATTAAAGAAAAAAATGGGAATGACAAACTTGAGGATAATATGAAAAATCTGTATATAGCAGGTAATATTCTATGAGTTATTAAATTTTCCTACATTTGATTTTAACATGGTGTGAGAACTGCATTATGTAGCCATTACTTGCATGTTCCCTTAGCTTCTGCTGCATTGTAGTTTTCTGCAAGGAAGATTTATAACAAGTCACACTATGGGGATGACTGGCTAAGGCATCAAAAGCAATATTGCCTTAAGCTTATTTCTATATTGCATAAGACTTGAATCATACCAAATGTTTGTCCTTATAATGCAGTCCTTGTTCTGGCTGGTGCTGTGAATGACCAATTTGGGACCACACTTGCCTGCATTCATGCCAACAACAAGCTTGTCATCAAAGAAAGTTGATTCAGATCCTCAGATAAAAGATATGAGTATGCCTATGCATTGCCTTTGGTTCTAGAATAGATTTTATAGAAACTGTGCATTGATACACTTTGAAAACACAGCAGATAAGATAACATTGCTTGTTTGCTACCAGCCAGTGTGAAATGATGTTTCTGATTAAAAAAAAGTCCTGGTTATTATACTACCCATCCAAATGTGAGGTTATTAGCAAATTAGTCACATGGTCTGGGTACCTACAGCACATTTCTTTCTCTTCATTATGAACTTCTGAGCTTTGTCAAGAGGAGATATGGTTCTGGGCAAGTGGTAGCTGTAGGTACGTGGTATGAAGATGAAGATGAAGGGTTTGATGTCTTTGCTGCTTTAGGGTTGTAAAATATCTGATGAAGAATATGAATTGTAATATTGCATTATGAGTTTCTGGGGTGGTGCTGTGAACAGTAATGCCATGCCATAAAACTTTTCACTTTTATTCTTTTTATGCCTTTACAAGCTTTTTCCCTTTTACTTCTCTCTCTTTATGTAAATTTGTAAACATAAATTTCGAGTGATATAGGGAACTGGTGAGTTTCTATAAATACGAAGAGCACCAATATATAAATGGCCAGGGCAAAGGAACTGATGATAGAAACTAGACTTGGTGGAGTTTTAGAAATGTTATATAGTCTGCATTCAGCCCCAAGAATTCAGCTCTGACTCTGCTGCCCCTGGCAAACATTTCTGACCCCTCCTTAGGAGCTCCCAGGGACAGAGATTTCACAATCACCCCAGGCAATCTATTCCCACGCCTAGTGAATCTCACAGGGAAAAAAAACCCAAGGTTTTCTTGATATCCAAACTGAATTTATCTAGCTGTAATTTGAGGATATTTCTTCTCCTCTCTCCAAGGTTGTGAAGAATGGATTATTCCCTTGGTCTCTGCAGCAGCCCTTTCTGTGTTAAAGACTGTTATCAGGTCTTCAGGCTTCTCTTCTGTAGACTAAACAAACCCGGTGCTTTTTCAATTGCAGCTTAATTTAAGATATAATGTGGAAGGAGCATTTGGAAAGAACACAGCATGAGGGCAGCCAAATAAAAAAATCAGAAGACACATATGAAGAGTGCTTAGCTCTGCATTTTATGTACTTCTGTCCCTTTTATTCCCTAAATATCTATTCCGAGCCTTGTCTCACACGTGCTTATTGAGGCTTTTTCTCATTGCCACTCCAGTCCAGCCCCGAGTTCAGATTGCAGCAGCCCCTATAGCCAGGGGAGTGCTTTATTCAAGAGCTTTACTTGAGGTCAACATTTACAAAAAGTCAGTGAAAACTGACAACTGGACCTGCCTGAAAGACATGAGCAGTGGCTTAACACTGCAATGTGGCTGAAAAGGAAGATACTGCAGCTGGATTTTTACCAGCTCTGTTTATTTGGCTCACGATCTGTAGCATTTAAGCTTACCTGGGTTTTGTATTAAAGAAAATATTACCTAGTCTCTTTCTTAATGCTGTCCAAGCATTCTTCTTCATCTCTGTTTTTCTTCTTTGAAGTATAACTGAAGGGCTTAAACAGTTGTCTTTATTAAGTAACTTTTGGTTTTGTTTTGATCTGCTCTTTTTGCTGTGGTTAGCATAAAAATGACAATCAGAGTGATAAACTGATAAGGCTTAGGATAGAGGAATCTGGAAAATTTATTAACCTAGACTTGCACAAAATATTATCTGAAGATATAAAAGGTATCTTTAAGACTGTGTTAGGTAATCTACACATACAAACAGGGTACTTGGTTGTCAGCAAGTAGCAGATGCAAAGATGGAAACAGACTAATCATAAAGTGGTGTAACTTGTCTGTATTGATGGTACAGGAAAAAGTCTGAGTGGTACGAGTAAGGAAATGGCCTTTTGTGCTTTGCATCAATGAGAGAGGCTGGAAATCTGCACATTTGGCACTGGATTGAAAGATGAGTCTAAAAAGATGTGAGCAGCACTGGAAAAACACGCCAGTGTACAGTCTCTTTTAATTACAGAAAGATTTAAAGGTGACTCGACTAGAGCAAAAGCATGTTTAGAAAACAGCAGGCAATAAAAAGGCTCTTTAGAAGAAAAAGCCAAAACAAGGATGCTTTCAAGCCAGAGGCAGACTAATTCAAACAGGAAATGAGGCACATGCCTTCTGAACCGAGGTAGAAGCAACTGCGTTTAGGTGGTGAGAATAAACAGACTTCCCAAGGCTTCCCATGCAGACAACCTGTCCTGGGAGGGGTGCACAAGTGACACTGGAGCCTGGGGTGATGTGCATGGCCCCGCAGCTCACAGGCATGAGAACAGGCCACACACCCTGTGGCTTCTCCTGGGAGTCAGATCACTTGGCAGAGATCTTACAGCTCTGAATTCTGAAGGGCACAATTAGTAAGTTTTCTGTATCCATCATCTCCTCACTCCCTTCTGCAAAAGCAGGCAGTAGTTCTTTGTCCCTATGCCTGCTGCTTGGTGTGAACACTTTGGCTTTCACTGTACTCACACAGCCACACTTCTGAATTCCTCTGTTGCCTTGAGAACACCCTTGCTGAGTGCTGGAAACACACCAGCTACGAAGTTTTGCAAAAAAAAAAGCAAAAAAAGCATTTGGTAAGAAACGAGCTTTTTCTCCAAGAGCATCTCTGAGGTTCAGAGGAATCCACCCTGTGCTTCTGTGCACCTGAAGCAGGGCTGGTCCCCTGCTGTCAGCTCCCAGATCCATCTCTGGCTGGGGTTTGTATTGCAGTGTTTTTAATTTTAATTAGAGCCAGGCTTCCTCGCTGCCCTGCTTTGTTCCAGAAGTAACAACACAAGCTGCCAGTTCGAGCACTTCATCTACACAGAGCCCAGAGGGTTTTTTTCCTGACTGCTTATTTTATAGCCAGGAAAACTGTCTTTAGGTTTTGATTACCTAATTCTAAAACTAGTCAGTCAAGGAATGGCATATATCTTGGGACAGTAAATCAAAGAAATCCAAAGGTTTCTTGGTGAGTGTGTCTCCATCTGGATCACAGTGTCGTTCTGCCTGTTCTGTGACATGGTGAAGGTGCTCTCTGGTCAGTGTTTTTTGAAGGAAAAAAAAAGATACCTAGTCCAAAATGTACTTGGTAAATACTTCAATAAATTTGTGCATAAACTTAAGCCACTAGTCTTTAAAAAGGGTTACTTGAAAGTCCTCAATCGTTTCACACAGTTATTGCTGATTATATTCTGTGAGTTTTTTACTACAGACTGAAAGACCTAATAAATAAGGACTATGTCCAAAGAAGTATTCACTCTTCTTAGAGGAAAAGCATAGCAGGCTCAAATCAAGTTTTCATTATTCAAAGAGCAAATATATATATATATTTCTACTTTTAAAGAAATGCCTTTGTTCTGGAAAAGCCCTTCTATATGGCATTTATAACAAATTCAAGTATTCTGTAGCTAGAAGACATCTATCCTATCTAGCTTTCTGGTCTGGAATACTACAGGATGGATCTTGGGTCCCTGGTGGTGGACATCAGGAGGAGAAGCTGTAGTGCTTTTTTACCTGAATAATCTCTTTATCCAGAACTCCAGCTGGACAGCATCACCAGCTAGAAATGAGCTGTTCTCTCACGTTCAGCAATGGAAAGGGAAAGTGTGTTTACATTGATTATACACTTGACTGGCAATTAGCTTAACCCCAGGCCTTGCTGGTGGGACTGTAAGATTAATTTGAAGTGTGCAGTATGGTGATGAGCTGAGTGATGGGCACAAGGCCCCCTAACAGCCATATTTTGGTTTGCCACCAAGCATAGGTGTGTAAAAAGGAGAGTGGAAGGAAGACAGGACCCCTGGTGGGCTTGTTGGAAGTCTCTCCAGCTGCTGGAGAAGTTTGAGGTCAGGTTAGTGGCCACAGAGAATAAATCAGAGGGCAGGTCAAGGCAGCGCTTCCCCAGAGGGCTGGAGCCACTGGAATTGCCACTGATTTTTCTGCCCTGGGGCTGCTTGTGGAGCTTCATCGTACCCCCGGTGTGACTCGGAGCACTTCTGCTGTTCCTTTGGGTGGCTGCTGTGTCTTTCACACAGATGTCAGTTTGGGATTTTTCCTTTTTCCCCTTTAGCAGAGCTCCCCTCGTTCGTTTTACAGCTTCTAAGCAACATTATTATTGTTATTGCCACATGTGCATGACATATTTCCTCCGGTTTGCCCTCTCTCACACAGAAATGCCCAGCAACAGGTCTGACTGTCACAAAAGCAACCCAGATCCCAAACAAAAACGACACCTGATTCTGTGTGATCCTTATTCTGGTCGAGGCACAAGAGAGAAAACACTTTAAAGTGCTCGTAAAAGTTATTTGGACGTTATCCTAAATGCTTGGTGTGAGAAATGCTTTGTGTGTCACTATTCATTCTTGTCCAACTCTTAAGAGTCTTGGTTTTAACTCAAAGCAATGTGGACTAATGTCATTTCCTACGTCTTTCAGTAAACAAATACAAAATGTTTTCAAATATCTGCTTCATTGCAGCAAATAATGAATGAACGTCCCTATGTATGTTATTGAAGAAGGCAGCTGATGCTTTTTCTGAAGGATGTGTATCATACCATAACAATAACAGCAAATAAAGCAAAATTCAGTCAATCAGGAAGAGAGAACTCCACTGGGCTGCACTGTTTTAACTCATCAGACAGGCAATGTTAAACCCTCAGGTAGTTTACTGGGACAGTTTCCCTAAAGATATGAGAAATTAGGCAGAGATGATAATTTCTGTGAAGAGTTTTATGGAAGCCTTACCTCATTCTTTGTGAGGAGGTGCATAACTGTATATAAATAAATATACAACTGTGTCTGTGGATAACAGTGTTGGGAACATGGCCTTGGAGAAGTATTTGGGAGAATAATGGAGAATAAATTGCATCTTTAAGTAACTTAGTAAGTTACCTTACTAAAGCGAGTTTGAAACTGGGTGAGGGAGACTATTTAGTTTAGCAAGTACCAAGAGTTAGAAAAAAATGTACTTTTTTTAGTTTGCTTGTTTAAATGAGGACCAAGGAGAAGAAAAATGCTGTTGGATTGTTATTGCCCAGAGCAATAGACCACAGGCTGAGTAGGTCACAGCAGCAAGTGGAAGGAACAAAGCAGAAGGTCAGAGACAGCCAAAGAGGAAATCCTGTTTCTGGACTAGAAAATAGGTGTCCCAAGAGCCAAGAAGTATTAGTTTTACTTCAAAAAGAGAGCTCTTGGTTGGAATCTGTCCACACAGAGAGGCAGGTTTGTCACCGTGTGTAAGGCATCTGGGACTGTGTGGATGCTGTTTCCTGGGGAATCTGAGAGAAGCCAAAATGATCTTCATCTGCTGTGTTTATCTTTCCAAAGTGGTAGGAGAGAGAGTGGCAAAGGACATGAAAGTCACCTTGGATGGAATTTTTTTAGACTACAGAAATTATCTAATCATTTTTTCTTAAGTAATTTGTTTGGCTAAAAACAGGAGTGTTGCTTTTTTACAGCTAATGTTGTTGAAAGAGGTGCGTGAACTTTTTAAGTGGCTGCTTCTCGTGTGCAGTAGTAATTACAAGACATGAATATGGAAAGTGTTGCCTTACAGCACAGGAAAAACAAACCACATTAATGACATTTTTTTCTCCTGATTCAGTTAAACAACACAAGAATGACTAGAAGTAATTTTAACGTGAAATGTGAAATAGCCCCTTACACTGTGTTCTATAATCCCATTTTTCTGTCCTGTGAAGAACAGGGAGTTTGAATTAATCTGGCTACTTTTAAAGCAAAAAAGATAGATGGAATGAGTGGTCGCAGTCGCAGAGCTAGCGAGGGAAGGAGCAGTCTGATTTGGGTGATTATGCTTATATAAGTTTTGGGTTTCTTACCAAGTTTCCAGTTACTATGGAACGGCCAGCACCTGCCAAAAAAAACGCTCAGTGTGTCAGAAATATTTTATCTCACAAATGTCAAATGCCTCAGAGCACAGAGAACTGAATTACCCTGCTGCCTTGCCCTCCAGTTCACAGAAATTTACCCTTTCTAGATTCGACCTGACACTAAATATTCCAGACATCCACACAGGATTCCTAGGAAGACTTCGGTGCAGCTTTCCTTCCCCTGCTGTGCAAATGAGAGTATCTTTCTCACAGTGTTTTGTGCTTGCAGCGTCTGCATTTGCAACTTGCTAAACGAGTTTGTCTGCATCGGGAACTGGCAACAGCCGAAGAATAAACCCATCCTGTTGTTAGCAGGTCACAAATGAGCTCAGGTAGGCAGGAGGTCTGTCAGGTACTACATAGCAAAAAGTGATGCCAGACAATGTGCTCTTTATTCTGATTATTTTGGGTTAGGATTAGAGTTAAGGTTAGCAATTCCTTGAGATTAAAACAAAACAAAACAAAACAA
>WYEA01021021.1:38019-66711 GCA_033558465.1 Alcedo atthis
TATTCTGATTATTTTGGGTTAGGATTAGAGTTAAGGTTAGCAATTCCTTGAGATTAAAACAAAACAAAACAAAACAAGAGGAAATAGAAAATTTAACAAGAAATATTTATGAAGTCTAACATATGTTTGGAAGTAGGTATGTTAGGAAGCTGTGTTGCTGGACTGAGGCATGCCAGTGGGGTGGATTCTGCAGTGCAGATAAACAGTAAAATCTACGTTTGAGAATCAAACAGCAGCAGGAGTGCAAGCAGCGTTCAGAGGTCAGCCTTTGTTTTGTCCTAGAGACAGCACCCGAGTCAGATACAGACACAGAGGCATTTATCTCCCTGCTCTTGAACATAAAATTACCTGTACAAATGATGTATGGATAAGACTAGGATAGAAAGTGCACATGCACAGGTCTGGGAGAGAGGCACCTCAGTGGTACCCATGTGTTAACCATCTCTTCCTCTTGGAAAATTAATATATACATTTTTATGAATATGGGACATTTTTGCAGTGTATTTGGTGCAGAAAAAAAACCACCTTTTCATCTGACTTCTTTGCATAAAGATGTTTTTGTACATGAGCCAATCTCAATGGGGAAAATACTATAAATCTTTTTGGCACGCTGGGAAACAGTCTCAGAAAAAAATATTTGTAATAAGCAATATTTGGTTTATATCTATTCTTGACAAAGAGAAAATGTCATTACTAAGACAAAAGCTGCACTGCTATTTGTTGCTGTAACATATGGAGGACATTTAGGGTGACAGCTGAAAAACTTCTCTCAATATTGACATCTTTCAGAATTTATTGCTACAGAACATCAAATGCACCATGTTTGAAGCTGAAGAGATTTTTAAATGAGACCTTTACTGAGGAGTCTTGTGTTTGATTTGTCTTACCTGAATCCTGCACGCCACTCTAGAGACAGGTAAAAAGTGGAAACCTGTCACGTGGGAGATGCTTCTTGCTTCAGATATTTACAAGCATAAGCTTGTTGCCCTTGGCTCCCTTTATAGGAGCAGCATCTTTGCAGGGTAATTATCTCCCTTTTCAGCCACTCAACCCCTGAGAGGTGGAAACCTGTGATTTCCTCAGTTATTTCCTTGGATAAAACCTTCCCTCCACTTCATCTTCTCTGTGCTTGCTTTGCAGGAGGATTCAGGTGATAAGCTTGGGGTGTATGTTTGTGGAAAAAGTGAATTTAAGAGACAAACAAATTAATTAATGCAGTTTAGGGAAAGTCAGTTTCAGATTCAAAAGAATTTGCTATTAAGAACGTGTCTTAAACTATTAGAAAGCAAACATTTTATAAAGAGATCTTTATGTTAATTATAATTCGTGCATTCAGCTTAAATATCAGATATACACCAAGCTCTATGAATTGTGTCTGAATACCAAAGCAAATACACTTTTTCTAGCAAATTATCTCAGATAAGCGATTTGTTTTAACAACACTTCAAGTTTCTCATGAAAGGAGGCTGCTTTTTCATTCAGCAGCTCCTTCCTTTGTCTCCAGCAGCTTTTCCAAGACCCCCCAAGTAGATATTTAATACCTAACCAAAAGAAAAATAAACAGTCTAAAATATTTATTTGAGTTCTCTGTATATATAGGCTAATATATACTATACTTTTATATTTTTAATATCTTTATTTATTTATTTTATATCTTTATATGTTTATTTATATGATTATTGTTGTTTTGGGTTTGTTTGGTGGTTTTTTTTCAGCTGAGTATGTATCCCTCTCTTTTTAACAAGACTGAAGTCTCTAATGCTGCCAGGTTATTCAGATTCACACCTCTCATGCTTCCATCCACACCCAGGAGGTTTCCCCTCCTGTCCCAGTGTAGAAATCTGTCTGTGAGATTGGCCATCCACTGGGTCACTGCTGACTTGACTTCTGTGCTGCCTCAGATACTGCAACAAGAGTTCTGCAGAATTTATTTTACAAATGAAACCAAGAGTTCTATGGGTTTGCAGCGATCTGACCAGTGTCTTAACTCCTATCCACAGAAAGCACCTATTTTAAAATAACTAGTTGTTTAAAAAAAACAGATTTGAGTTCATTAGAATATTTTTATTGCACAGGAGTAGCTTTATTCTTAAATGCTAACAGCTGTAGAAATCTAAAAGTCAAACCTGTAAATTATTTCACTGACCAGATACTACTTTAGCTTCTCTTAGATTAACTTCTTACTGAGGGTGCTGTTAAATAATTAGATCATAAGTCCTGTAGTTTTATTTCTAATAAAGCTCATATATTTTTTTTTGTGCGGTGAATAATGTAAAATCATATTTATCATTTTACTTGTGTCTTAGTCATTTTTCCCACCTACTTGTCTATTTACTGTCTATATTCCTTCATTCTCAGATTTAGAAGTACTTGTTTATTTGTTTTTCTTACATTAATAAGGATAAGTAAAATAGCTTTTTACTTATAAAAAAATTTAGGTTTTTGCAATATTTTCTTAGCTTGTCTTGCATATATAACGTATTTTCTGTACTAAGGAAGATGCTTTCCATGTGGTGGTGGCATATGTTTCCTAACAGAGGGAAATCATTTCCTAACAGCTGAGCAAAACATTGGTAAAGTAGGGGAGAAAAGTAAAACAATTCACTAGTCTTCTCTCTGTCTTTTCAGTTAATTGTGCTCTATTTTATCATTTCTAGTATCATGATAACAGGTCAAGGCTGTTCTTTGTCAAACTCTTGCAGCATGATAAGCTTTGAAAAAGTAAAGTATTTAAAATTAATAATAGAAAACCATTTTAGGAGGTAGCAGATAACGAGCCTGATGTCATGTTAATGGGCTGGACACCTCCCCCAGGGAGGGGAGAGAGAATGCCTCAGTGTCTCTGATCAGTGTCTAGTTATTATTCAATAAAGTTTAGAGAATGAAAATTAAATACTTTTCATAACTCCTTAGGTCTACAAGTATTTAAAAACAAAAAAAATGTATCCGAAAATATTTGTCAGATAGTTTTCAGGACGAGAAATTTGCTGATAGTTTTTCCAGCTAGGAGGAGAAAACATCTACATTCCTTGGTGAATTATCAGTTGTGAACATGCAGTGTTTTGCAGAAAAAAAAGCACAGGATTAAATTGGAGTGGCTTTGGGTGGGACTCAAATTGTCTGATCTTAGGTGCCCCATCACCTCATCTTATCGTGTTTTGACTGTGGTGCCTGAGCTGGTGCCTGACTGAAGAAGCAGGACCAGACTGGCTGAGCTGCAGTGTGTGTGTGTGTGTCTGTGTGTGTCTGTGTATGTGTATGTGTGTGTGTCTGTGTGTCTGTGTGTCTGTGTGTCTGTGTGCAGTGTGTGTGCAGTTGGGTGGCTGAGCTGCAGCCACAGCGTGGGAAGGCTTTTGTCTCAGAACCAGCCCCAACACTCCCTCTGGCTGCAGCTTTCCTCCTCCTCCTCCTCCTCCTCCTCAGCAGGGTGGAGTGGGACAGGGCTTGTGGAGACAGCAGCTAACAGGAGCTGGGGGGAAGGATGGAAGGGGTAGCCACAGCTCTTTAACACACGTGGAGGAACAACAGATATCATGTGCTGGAATGATGAGATAGGTCGATATTATTTGCACATAACTCATTTCCTTTCTAAAACTCTCTCTTCCTTGGCTGCTGTTGTGTTTTTAGCTGTGACTGATGGTGCTCCACTGCTTTAGGAGATGGAGCAGGTTGTCCTGGGTCCGAGAGCTGGTGGCAAGGTATCTGGGTGACTGAAGAACCTGGGTAGTTGACCAGAAGTGTTTGGTAAGATGCACCTGTGTGCAGCCCAAACCTCTTACATCGCTTTCTGCAGCCCCGCTTTGCAGAGGGCTGCCAGCACTCCTCACACAGCTCTGCAACAACTGCAGCCTAATCATATTAACCTCCTGTCAAATAAGATTTGTAAGAGGAAATCTGACTGGCACATTACTCTCTGCCATTATTGTAAACTCTCTATTAATACAAAGAATTAGTGGGTGTAATTACAGCAGTGGAAAGTTGCAGCCAAAGCTCTGAAGTTGCAGTCTGGGTGGTTGTGATGTGCTCAGCGAGGACAGTTCATGCACAGCTTTGTGCTGTGAAGATAGCTGCTCTATCTCATCTTGGCACTGAAATGATTCGGAGGACAGTGCTAAATTAATCTGCCCTGCCAGGAGACCCAGTTTAGTGACTTGAAGGGTATTAATTAATTCCTTGCTGGCAGAGATTTCTCTTTTTCTTTTTTTTTTTTTCTGACAGGATGACCATAAATCCAGTCGGGACAAGCCGATGGTTATTTTTTGCAGTGACATCTTTCTCTGATCTTTCTGACCCTTGTGAATTCACCCCGGGACATTTTCTGCCCCGAAGGAAGGGTGCCTCACTGGAGGAGAGCAGGCAGGGCTGCAGCAGGCTCAGCACAGGGCTCTTCAGGCAACTTTTTCATCGTGCCAGGTCCGTTCTGAACACTTGAGCAGCAGGAGCATGTCCCAGCAATTTCAGATACTGGTGTTTGTGATGTGAAATCCTCACCAGAGGTATTATTTTAAACCCGTGAGTGCAGTGGCATGTTTTCTGCTCCCTCTCACGTGCTCCTGGCCATGGGCAGACAAACCCTGTGTGACATTTTGGTAGACAGTTCTTGGTTTTCCTTCTGAATATGTGGAGGTCTGCTGTCAGTGCTGGGTAGGGTGGGGCCACTGGCAGTCCAGTGAGTAGTGTCTAAAGATGTGCAGTCAGATGTGCCTGCTGGTGTGAAATAGATCTGTTTAGTGCAGCCCACAGAGCCCTGACCCCAACCTCGTGGCATGCTGCCCAGAGACTGAAATCCAGTCCGACAGCAAATCACCAGAATTTGTTCTCTCTCACTGTTAAGTAACACTCTGTAAAAGCTGAGACCACCAACTCTGGGGTTTCTCTGCTGCATATCTGCTGTAACCAAAACACTGCTGCTTTTCATAACTCAAATCTGACTGAGATAACCAAGAATATTATTTAGCTGTGTTGTTCACCACCCCACAACCTGTGCTTAGTTTTCAGTGTGCCCCTATATCGTTTCCCTGGTGATAGTTTCCCCATATTGATACCATACTTTGTTCCTTTTCACATCTTGCTATGAAAATTCTATCCATCATTTCTGGTTACTTAAAAAAACACACAACAGTATTTGAGTTAGACCATCATTCATCATTTCAGCTCACCCTAAACAACAGGATAAGAATTTAAAGAACAGTTATTACTATTACAAAAGTGTTTTGTTGTTGGAGCCTAATGCTGCTGGACCACACTTTTTCATCCTTTAGGGATCTTAAGAAATATTTTGCTTTTACAGAAGTGAAGGACTTCTGCCCCTGTGCCTGTCAAGGCTCTAGGTGTATCAGACCCCTGACATATGTCTCTCCTTTACATAATAAAACCAGAGTATACTCAATTTCCTGGCATTGCGAGTGATGCATTTCAGTGTCATCTGTGATATTGGAGGGCACTGGTGTAATCTCTTCTGCTGAAACTAATATACTGCCACTTAAAAGGGAGCTTTTATGGGATTTTTCCACATGATTTCCATTCATTTTTCTCAATAAGCCGTGCAGATAAATAATTTGAAGCACTTAGATTATAGGCCACTTTTGCCTCATGGAATTCTAAAGCATCTGATGCAGAGCCTCAGCACTCTGCTACAGCAGAATAGGTTCCTCTATCATTTTCATGTACCTGCTGTATGTAAATACCTTTATTTATTCTTTAAAAGGACACTTGCACAACTCTGTAACAAAATTATGAAAATATATGTCTCAATAGCTTTTATTTGCACAAAGCATGTGTGTATGCAGAACAGGTTTTGCACAGAAAATAAGTCAATATTTGCAAACGTCTCTTGTACTAGCAAAAGCTGCCCCTGGGAATCAGCACCCGCTTTCTATCAGATCCATATTTTCCTCAGAGCTGCTAGTAAAATGCCATAAAAATGTCTGTGAGATTGCTCAGCTGACCTAGCAACTCATTGGGACTAGTTAGCTCGGAGATTTTAGCTAGCACCAGGTATGATGTAACCTGGATGCTTTCAGATTCTAATCCTTGGGCTTGTTTGCTTAGTGAAAAAGTTTCCACGGGCTGGAATGATTGCCCTTTCAGTGTGTTAAATCAAACACGCCAGGAGGCCTCGAGATGAGAAAAATCAATATTTGCAAAAAACCCCGAGCGTCTGTGGGGTTTTCCTAGCCCGGTTCCTCCCTGACACTTGGATTTTCCTGCCTGTGGACTGTGCAGAACAGCAAAGGGCCAGGGAGCAGGCTGGACACCTGAGACAACAGCGAACGGGCAGGGCTGGTGGGTTGGAGGGAGCCAAAAGTAAAACAAAATGAGCAAAACCAATGCAGTTTGGTACACGTAATGTAAAAATTTAACAAACGCTTTATTTTTTGCATGGAGAAAAAGGCCGATCTTTTATAATCTTCTTTAAGTTGTATTTTCAGTGAAATCAAGAAAACGGAATAATCTCCGTCTTGCAACCCTGCGATGTTGTTATTGTGAATTAGATAGCATTTTTGTTGGCACGTGGCTGTAGAAGTGATCTCTGAGTCATTACTAGACCCCTGCTACTGCAGCCCGTGCCAATACATGTGGATAATCCCCTACATAAATCTGATCACAGTCTGTGAGCAGCTAGGAGTAATCACACGGAAATTTTTTCAGAATTTCAGTTCTGCAGTGATTACAGACCCTTATCTAACTTCCAGGCTAAATTTAGCTTTTCTTACTAGATAGTAGTAAGTTAATATATACTGTGAAAGGACAGAATTAACAGAGGGATATTGTAACAATTTGTGAACGCAATTAAATTCTCCAGAGCAGGGGACACGGTGCCAATACAAATATTTGCACGTACTAAAATGTCATGTATACAGAATAACATCAATCAAGTAATTCAATGTGAGCTTTTAAAACTTCTGTGGCATTTTTTGCATCTCACTTGAGGAATGTAAAAGAGATGTTGGTAGGAATCTTTGAGAGTTCAGCCAGGCACATTGCTCACATACTGTAGGTTACATTTAAAAAAACCATAGTGACAGAACTCCCTTTGGTGTTTTTCATTCATGAAAAGCCAGTGTAAAACGAATACTTGTAAAGAGACTTTTAAATGAGCTATAAATAGCTCTGAAGGACTGGAAGTGTATAAACATGGATGTATGGGAGTCTGTTCACCTTGTGATGTGGGAAAGGCCAAGTCCTGCACAGACTGTGCCTCTGTCCCTGGCCATGAAGGCACAGGAGGACAGGAATTTTCTCTAAGGGCAGGCACTTGCACAGGCTCATGGAGCATCTAAATTGATTTCTGAGAGAGACATGGTGACCAGGTGCAGGCTGTGCTTTCTGTAGGGGGTACTTCAACCTTTCCTCCTTCAGTGTGTGGGCTCTGGTGATGTTTATCCATCTCCCCCCTGCTCTCAAGCTGCCCAGGTGCAGTTGGTCCTTGCATTGGTGTTTCCACCACGCTGAACAATAAACCTGCTGCTGGAGGGGTGCTGCAGAAGGCTGGTCCCTATCCCAAGTGGAGAACCACTTCACTTCAAACATTTCCCTGCATTTAACAGCTCGCATTTTGACGTTTATTTAGGTATTCAGAGGGTGCCTCGTTTTCTGCAAAGAGCCACATGTGTAGAAGAGAAGAGCTCCAACCTCAGATTGCACTTGTGCTGCAGAGAAAGGAGAATTTTGTGGACCTGCCACGAATATTATTCACACTGAGGTAACCTGTCCTGTTCCAAAACACCAGTGGAAATGCTCTCTTGGGTTTCCTGTTTGCTCATCTCTGCTATTTCTAGGTTGGGATTGCTGAAGCTGAGAAAAGTGGATGTATCTGCTCTTCTCCACTGCAGAGCTGTGGCACTTCTTAATTCCACAGAAGAGGTTGTGAGAACTAGACTGGGTCCTTTCCAGCTTCTTTATTGTGACTACCACTGAAGTTTAGAGTACAACTCCCAGGCTACACTGGTTCAGTGTCACTGATCTCCACCAAGTAGCAGAGATTTAACTGTTTCTCTACTGCAGATACTACACATCTGAAAGTGTATTTTGGAAGCTTGACTAGGAAAAGGAAAATTTCTGCACAATTTTTTGCATCTCACTTGGGGAATGTAAAAGAAATGTTGGTAGGAATCTTTGAAAGTTCAAGCGGACACATTGCTCACATACTGTAGGTTATATTTAAAAACACAGGGTTTACTGTAAGATGGGTTATTTCCTCTGTATTATGTGATCAGATTTATTTAGAGGACAGTATGCAGATTTACAAAGACTGCCCATTTCTGTAAAGGAAGAAAAAAAAAATAATCCAAATCTGGGTCCTTTACGTTCAGTTTTTCTTGGACAAGGCTGGACTGAAGTAATTCATTCACTAGACTTAGTTCAATATTGTCAGCACAGAAGTGGATTTGAATTGTTTGCATTTGAGTTTGTCTGAGTTTGAGTTGCATCTTTCCTCAGCAAGGGCAGTGAAAGTGATTTTGTGCCTCTCCCTTCTGTCCTCTTGTGAATAAAATGAGAGCTGTAAACCCCAGCCCTACATTGCTGATTCTGCAGTAAAACCATTTTTGGGTCAGGGGATGAGAAGTGTTAAGTTCTGATGGAGTTATCACAAGTTCTACACGGCCTTGATAAGCAGCACAAACAGAAATATTTCCCTTTTGACATACAAGCACTGTCCTTGTTATAAGGTCTTTGCACACAGTATCACCAAGCCCTGACTTCAAGTGCATGTTTTCCAGATAATAGCCTAGTGAAGATATTAATGAAGGATAATGTTTGAAAAACCCATTCAAACAGCAAGTATCACTTCTCACTCAGGCAGTCAAGTCTGTAAATATTTTGAATTTTTAGGACCCATATTTAATACTCTCAGAAAGAACAAAAAGATAGTATTTAGTTTAACAAAAAATCAAATTATATATCTTCTGGAATATTTACTTTTCTGGAAAAGGGTCTTGACCTTCAGTTTGTGTCATCTTGGTTTTGTTTTCAGTGTGATCTTTTAGTTTTCAGCACTTATGACATATTTATGATACAGTAATGCCTGAAAGTCTTGATCACTTGCTTGCAGACCAGCAGCCCTCATGCCTGCAGTGTGACCACTTCTGGAGAACACCCTGAAGTGCACACAGTGTCTGAAAAGACAAGGCTCTGAGCAGAGCTACACCCACTGCCTGCCTACAGACCACCCCAGGCCCTTCTTGACCAATGCAGGGACCTCAGCTCTGTGTGCACTTGCAGTGTAGGTCACAGGGCAATTTCTTGCTGCTTTATCCTGGGCATTGCTCAATAATTTGCTTTCACTCTGCAGGGTGTTTGTCTCCTTGGTCATGGTTTTGTTGTTCACCTCACTGGAAGGCTTCTTCCCCTCTCCCTCCCTTTCAACTAGAAGCTTTTTATTGATGTCATGGTTGTTTAATTATTGTACCATGCTAGTAAACATGAAAGAAATGTTTATCTGTGAAGTCCTCCAGTCTGCACCCATCAGTGCTCTTTACAGCCACAATGTGCATGACTCCTGCCCGTCTGGGGGGGAGCAACAAAACCATCTGGAGAAGTTTTTGGCCTGCCTGCAGGGATGGGGCTATGGAGGACTCTGGACTGATAACACATCACTTGGCCTGTCCACCCACCACTCTGCTCAAAGGGAACCTGAACAATTGCACGTGGATATTTTTTTTTTTTATAAATCACGATAGGAAATAGATGAAGATTCCCATTTTTTCACATTTGCTTTCCCCCCCATCCCTTTCTGAGACTGCTGAGATGCTCTGGCTAAGCTTTGATGAGGAGAGAATGAGGGGTTGTTCCAAGCTGTCCCTGAATGAGCTGTTATGGGGACCCTCTGTCACAGGGGAGGAATGTTATAAGATCCCATCTGTATAGTTTAGACTGAGCCTCAATTTAAAATTGGCTCTTAGCACAACACAAGTATAAAAATAGATGAAGTATATTTATTCATACTTTAGTTTAAGTTATCATGCCAAAAATAACTTTGTTAAAAAAGCATAGAAAAAACCAGCATTTCATTTGCTGCTAGTACTGTCATCCTATCACTGTTTAATTGATTTCTGGCATACAAAAAAAAACAACCAACCAAACCTAAACAAAAAAACCCAAACCTCTTAAGGGTCAGTATCCAAACTGTTGTCCCAATGCATCACATTCAAAGCAGAGAATCAGTTAAAATGTAGTGTCAACGACAGAATGCTGTAAAAACCTGTTTTACTTGTGAGTTTATTAGTCATTTTGCTTACAATGAAAATAGATTTATCTTGCTTCATTTATACAGAACCATTTTCTGGTGAGTCCTATAATTTTTTATTTTTTTTTTTTTTCCTCAGTTTGGGCAATAAGCTTTCTGAAGAAGACTCAAAGCCTTCAGTCTCAACAAATATTCTGGCCCCATTGAAGAAAATGGTAAGTCCCAGTGATCTGTAGACATGAGATTCCAGCTGCAACTTTCTTCCAATCTCCCTGGAGGGAATATCTGTGAATTAGGGCAGAAGGGTATGTGAAGAGAAAGACAGCTTTGTGCTCGTGTGGTTTATTGGCTTCAGAGGTTTTCAGATGGCATTTTAAGAAGCAGGGAAAGCCTATAAGATTTCTGAAAACACTGAAGAAAAGAGGGAGTGAATAAGAGAGCAAGTGATAGCATCTTCTATTTTATAGACACTTCAGGTCCATGTAGACACATCTAAGCCAATTCATACTTGTAGCATTACTCTAGAACTCTTCAATTCTCATGAAATACAAAAAGAAATGTGAAACCCAGCTGAACACTGAGATAAAATTACTATTAAAGGATTTAAGATATTTGAAATTCCTGTCAAGCTCTGTGAATTATGTAAAGCATACCAAAACAAACAGTAACCCTAACACCAAACCTGTTCTGTTTTAAACAAAACATCTATTTTCACATAGACTCTAATATTGAGTGTCCTCCCAGGTAAGGCTTCCATCTAAGCTAATTTCTGCTGTTGTTGTATGAAGCTATGGGTAGCAAATTATGCATTTGTTTTCACATGCAGGGACTTCTCCCCTTCAGCATTATTATGGGGAGAACAAAGGCTGCTTTTGCCCCTCCACGGGGTCACCGTGTGCTCTGCAGTCTGCTGAAATGGGGAAGAGCAGATCCACCTCACTCACATGCATTATCACTGTAACCTGCTTGATCCTGTTTTTAGGAGGTAAAACATGGTGTTAATTTCTGTAAATGCAGCTCACTGCGTGGAGAGAGGAATTTGTTCACCCACGATGCTAAAGCAGATGCAAATAATTCTCATGTTTTCCTGTCACAGACTTGTTCACTGCATTTTTGGACTGGTTTCCACTCAGACAGAGCTATGTTGGCTTTTTAAAGCCATCAGACACAGAGTAACTCATGGTATCTTTTTTTTTTATTATTGTCTGTGATGCTTTACTCTAATGGTATTTCTGATAACAGTTCTAGTTATAAAGGTTCTGAGGCAGCTATCTTGTAATCTAATTCATGTCAATTAGTCATCAGTCTGGACAAAAGCACTCTTATTCAGTTTGTGTAGCTAGCTCCCAATAAATCTTTCTTGTGCTCTATCAGCACATATGGCAGCATTTTTTTTCTCAGTCCTCATTTTGTAGCTTTTATCAACAGCTCCTCCCAAGAGACCAAAACCTCTTTCTCACTCTGTCTTTATTTTTTACAGTTACCCATGAGAATAATGTAATAAAGAGTGAGTGATGCTGAGTAATTACACATATGTCTGTTTTAACTAACATTTAACTAAGCTGTTTTTGTCAGCATGAACATAAACCATTTAACCCTCTTTTCAGGCAAAAGGACCAGAGTGAAGATGCCATATTTTTTCCATAAGATTAAGAAACTGAGTAAAGAAGTTTGTAGGGACATTAAAAACAAAACAATCAAAACAAACCCAATCCCATGCAGGCCTCCAGAAATGAGGAAGGAAAATGGTACCTGATACCAGAGGCAGAATCTATGGGATGAGTGTGGTGGAAGGCAGTTCTCATTCCCCTCTGGCAGCCCACTACAGTACAAACCAGAGCCTATTCCCTGCACAGAGCAGAGAGCAGGATCTGATGCTAGGGGATGCAGGATTTCAAAGGCTGGGAGGTTCACGACTACCACATTTTACCACATTTCATGATTCATCTGCCAACCAACACAGTCCACACAGTGTGCTGATCCCAGAGCCCTGCAGGAGGCATTGCAGAGGGTGCCAGGGGCTAAAAGCTACCCCTTTGGTAGGCTCTGTGTGGTTTGTATAAACTGTAAGAGTCTGAGGATCCGGGGCTGAGATGAAAGAAATGAGGGCACTCATACCTGGCTGCCCATGTGAGATAAAAATCAGATCTGAATGGATAGATCCCAAAGGTGAAGGTTACTTAAATGATACTAAAAGGTCATTTATTTGATATTATGGAGATGTCCTTAGCCATGGAATGATGTTTCAGATGGATGTTGAACACAAATGAAGTTCATTTCACAAATAATGTCTGAGTGGCTCCCGTGAGAAAGGTTTAGATTGAGATTGACACATGGTGGTGTAGCAGGAAAGACAGAAATGTCAGCAGGATTTAACACTATATAAAAGGTTGTTTATCAAAGAAAATAAATTTACTTGTATCTGCTCTAGGAGCAGGAGAAGAACTAATAGTTCTTTAGCTAAATTTTCAACTTAAACTTGCATACCTCATAACACTAGATAGATGTTCCCTACCTAAACTTCTCCATTCTTCCCTTAGGTAGAACTAGTTTATCTTCTTTCCTGGTTGGCAGATCCATTCCACACACACCTGTCACCCGTATGCAGGCCAAGGGACATCTTGATTATTTCAGGGCTGTGGGTAGGTGGTGGGGTCCTGGCCCCAGGTGAAGATAATATAAGGGATGTGAGAGAGGATTGGAGATGGCATAGCAGGAATTGCTGGATGTGGCTGATAACTGCAGGAACCTGACAGTTGTTGGAGATAGCACTGCTGAAGGGGCTGCTGGATTTCGAGGGGATTTGTGTCTGAGGGTGAGTTACGCAAGAAAATATTACTGTAATTATTAATTAGAAATTAAATTATTAAAATATTATAATTATATTCACTGATAATTGCAGAGGAATATGAAAGACTTGTGAGCAGTCATGCAAAGCTGGCACTACCTAGGTAACCATACCAGAAACTGTATATAAATAAAACTGAGAATACCTAGGTAATTTTATCAAACCCAGCAAATTTGGATACAGATGCAGCAAAGCTGGGCCCGAGGCAGAAGTATTTATGGTTCTTTAGTTATGGGATGATGGAGGCAGCAAAAGAAGGGAAAGGTAGAGAAGAGAAACAGGGGAAGGTATGAGAAGTATGCAAGTGGTGTAATTTAGCCTGGCCAGGGGTACCTCTTGCTCATGACAGCCTTGAGGAGGACAATAAACCAAACCTGTTCCTGGCCACATCACATGTACTGAGTCTGCCTCCTTGGTCAGGAGGACTGGGGACATGAGCAGTAGAGAAACACCCAGGAGGGAGGGATCAGGTATCACAAATTCATTTTATTGTTGTAGTAAGTCTGTGAACAAGAAAAGCCATGACTTTGCAGCCAAACCATAAGGGCTCTCAGGAAAAAAGGGTGTTCTCAGTTCACCTGAAGTGTTTTACATTAGATAGTTCTTGGATGGAAAAGCACTCGGTGCTTTTTCTCATCTGCTGCTCGTCTGGAAGAGCAGCACTTCATGTGGGACCAGGTTTTTTGGGTGACTGATGCACCCTCCCATGTGGTCTAGAGGATCCCAGTCCTCTGGGCACCTGGCAGATCAGCCTGACCAGCCCCTGGCTGTGGCTGAGCCCATCTGGGCTTGCACAGGTGATGATGGGTGATTCCTACCCAGAGGCAGAAGTCAGCTGTGTTTTCTCTAGTGGTCATTCTGGCGGCTTGGAAGCATCCTCGTTTTGTAAGAGAGGCTCCCCCTTTGGTGGGTGTCAGGAGCAGGTTTGTGCCGGTGCTGCCTCATTCACAGCCTTTGCTGTATGGCATGCTTATGCTGTTGGAATAGGACTGTCCATTTTTATTATTCAAACTGTAGGAAGCCTGGGTTCTCACTGCTATCATACTGTGCTAAGGGGAAAAAGGAGAAAAAAAAAATAAAAGGAAGCCTTGGGGATTTATTCTCAAGGTATACTTTCTGAAATTTGTATAAAAGGCTTCAATTACACCTAGAAAAGAACACAGTCCTTTGCATGTTGCTGTCCGTGGGGGAAGTGGCAGTTTATGTGCAATTTGTAGATACTGATTTTGTAACCCACCTCTGTATTGTGTGGTAGAAGAAGTGAACTGCATGTATAAGGAGGATATTTCTTTTAGAATTTTGTTTACTCAACTTTATGATAATATCATGTGTAATATAAGTGCTTTAAAATATTTAAGTATTTTTTAATCCATTTGCAAAAGTTCTTTTTCACAAATAGATGCTATAACTTTGCAAAAATGGCTTACGTTTTTTCCCAGCAGAAATTTCAGCACTATTTTTCATTTGTCTGTATGTGTGTGTTTGCATGTATTGTTTTAATCTTTTAGTTTTTTTTACAAGCAGTGATTTTTCTCATCTTTTTATTCTGCATTAATGAGGATTTAATTTTCTTAAACAAACCAAGCTTACAATGCAGACAGGATTTCACATGCAAATATAACATTAAACATTCATTTTTATGTGTGTTTATAAATGTTAAATTAGCTGAGAAATATGTTAAGCAGCTGAAGCATAATGAACTTAGTTTCAGAGAGTTCATTAGACATTCCAAAACATTTGGAATGAAGTGACTAAAACTCAGTTAATACATTTCCACTGGCTGAGTTTCCCCTCTTGCCGTTTGCTTGCATAGCAGAGAGGCAGCAAGGGAGAGTGCCAAGGGCGTGATAGAAAATGTCACTGCACACCTCACAACTGTGGCTCCTCTGCCCATGCTGGTGATTGTTAGAGCACTGAAATTGCTGCTGGTTAAAGTGCTCAATGCACAGGGAGCTATACTGCTGAGATATTCAAACCCCTCTGCTTTATCTGGATAACACAGTACAACAATACTAGAATTTTGCAGACACCTACATCAATTATTTTTTTTAAGTGTGCAAAGTGTGTTTGAACTCCACAAATGTAAAGTAGAAGGGCTTTAGAAGGCTTTGTAAAGATGAAGGTGTTGGTTATAACAAAACATTCTCCCCATCATATGTTCCTAGAGCACAGTGCAGGGAAAAGTCTTGCAAGAGAAATGAGCTGTAAGGAGCTGGGTTTTGCTAGGTACAGGTGTTCTGTGTCTCAACCTACGTTGCCATTTGTGTGTGTGCCCATAAACATTTTAATATATATACAAATAATGTTTCTGTTCAAACTAGTAGTAGGATGAGACCATGGCTTCAGGGTTGCTTTGCAAGCCTCAGGAACATGAAGGAGCTTCCTGGACCCTGCTGGTCTGGGAGGATGTAGGACAGAACAGATGGACCAGGTGTGTACTTAGAAAGGCAAAACTTCCAAGCCTTAACAAGTCCCTTTGTGACAGAGCTCAGTAAGAGAGGTGTGGGAAAGAAAAGATGCCTTAACCTTAGCTTTGGCTGATAATGCTTTGGACAGGCTGGTGATCTTCGTTTTCTTTTTGAGCTGGAATAAAAGATTCAGTTTTAGTGTGAAGGAAGTGTGAAAACTTACTGTGAGCAGTGTCTTCCAACTAGTTGCCCATCCCTGACTTCCACAGTGAGGGATCTGTGCTGCTCAATAGAGAAGATGTGGAATAAATCACAGAAAAACTTACTGCAGTGGTTGTATCAGTGACTGAGTGGATGTGATGGTCCAGACTTCTCTAGCCAAATATCTCTAGTCCCAGACACAAACAATTTAGCAATTACTGCGTGCAAGTCTAATGCTCAGTGTTCACTGGGAAGGGAAAATTAAAGGCCAATCAATTAATTTAATAAATCCGGGCATTGATATGTAATCTTGTTACCCGTAGGCAAAAAGTGAGTGCCAGGCATCAATGGCATGACACTAGGGGGATTTCATTCAAAAATAATCTTATTTCATTCATTTTTAGCTAATTGATATATAGCACTCTTGTCTGATCATAAATCTTTTGGAACTTGCATTGCTCCTTTCTTATCAAAGCATGATTTGCTTTTGTGAACAGACACAACTTGCCAAGTGATTTGTATCTGATTGTTTCCTTCTTTGAAAAATGATCAAAAATATCTTAAGATACATTTCAGGGAGATTAGATGCTCCCATCTCATAAATTATGTGCTGTAATTTGGCTCTGGTCGTTTAAATGATAAATTACTTTCTTCTAGATACAACTTATATACCGAAATCAACATTTTCTTGGCTATTAACATAAAAACATAATAAATCATACCAAGGATCCTTCAGAAATCCTTTTAAGTGCCATTAAGCTTTATTTAGACAGCCTCCCGTCTCATTATTATTACTACTAATAATTGCTATCAGAGTCTTGTGTCTTAAAATGGCGATCATGTGTTAGTGCTGAACTTGCTTAGCTCCTGCAGGGTAAATTCTTGGCACCATTTGGCTTCCCTTGGTATCCCCTGAGCTGTCTGGGGTGAGTGCTGCCTCAGAACGTCCCTCTGGGTCACTGCAGGGCTGTGTCTGAGCCTTACAGGAGCAGGGAGCCGTAAGTGGATTTGTGAAGCTGGCTGTGTTTTTCTGCCTCCAGCATACCGTCTTGTGAAGGAAAGAAAAGAATCTATCCCAGTATCTTATCCGTTGTTCAATCAGAGTTTGTTTCTTTTTTCGTGAGGCAGAATTGCTGCACCTGGAGATGTTACATCTGGGTGACATCTAGGCTGCATTTCAGTCTTCTTGTTCCTTGCAGAAAATGCACGGGATTTTGATTATCTTTGGAGAATATTCAAAGTTTAAATGCTGTCTCCTGATAAAAGATTACCCTAAAAGACAATAGCAGGTTGCATATAGGGCTTCTGAATGGGTATTATTGCAGAAGCAGCCTGTAAAAGGTGAAGCTTTATTTGGGAAATTCCCCTTTTTTAATCTCCTGAGGGTCTTGGAAAAATGTTAATTTTTACTCGATCAGTTTGCTTTTTCTAGACTTTAAATACTTATTTTCTCTGTGCTACTTATGCACATCTGATGCACTTGTGTGAAAGCATGCCCTCACTGCTGATGTCTGTGTAGAGGTGGTGGTGACAGGCACCCCCGATGCACCAGTTTTGCTTCAAGTTTTCTAAAGAATAGAAAATATTTTTTCATGTCTGCTGTAGTGCTGACCACGGTGGTGTGGAATCAAGTGGCCCTTCAATTTTGCCCCATAACTCATCTTCTTGAGTTTGAGAAACCACAGTGAAGCATCTGTCCTGAAGTATGACACCTCAGTTAGTTGGAACATGTTATTCCACTCCCACCTTTTGTGTTTTCAGAGGAGCTGTGATTAGGAAGCAGCCAGGAAATTTAAGTGATATCTTCTCTCTCCTCCCCCTTCAGTATTTATTGAACTAGACAATGACATCCCAAGCAATTAGAGGCAACCCTGAGAAGCAAGCCCAGGCCTTCAGTGCCCTGGCAGCAGCAGGGTTCGTTGAGATCAAACTCGCTGGAGTTCTGCTGCAGCACACACATGCAGAACAGAGCAAGCTTGCTGCTGACACTGATTGCACTCCCTAGGATTTATGTTTCAGAGCAGCCTCAGCCAGGGCTTTGGCATATCTTATCCATAGGGCACCACAGGAATAAATCCTGTGAAATGTAATCAAATGTTAATAGAAAATCTTTCGTGGGAGACATCTCCAATATCGAGTTTTACTCTCCACCTCCTCCCACTGCAGAAGGCTGTTTATCTGCACTGACAGATCTGTGCCTGCCACTGTGGCTGTGTTTTGTGGAGACAAGAAGTGACGTTGGGAGGACAGAGATGTGTGGACTTCTCACAGAGCTGTGCCAATCTGCTGTGAATTTGTTGAAGCCTTCTGACAGGGCCAGGGTTAGGTCTCAGAGCATTACCCCGACATGGCCAGGACAAATCCTCTGCGTGTGTCCCAGGATGTCTAGAGAAATCCCCTCCACCAGGGCAGAAGAAACATGGAAAATATGCTGCAAAGCCTTTGGGGAGGATGTGTCACAAACAGGACACTTTCCTCACCTGAAGGGATTGAAGAGTACAGAACATGTTTTGGCCACAACTGGTTTTATCTTTGATTGCGTTTGCTTTTTTCATAGCCTTTGGTTAAACAGCATCTCAGCGTTTCCTGGGCTCTCCCCAGCTCCAGAGACAGCTCCTGGCTCTGCACTGGCTGCATCCACCTGGAAGGGAAGATCCCTTCCCATTGCACAGGTTGGTGTTTGCCTGGCTCTTTGTAGGCACAGACCTCTAGGGGACAGGTTTCTGTGACCTCTCGGGAAGGGCAGTGAGACTGGAGTGTCTGGGGGGCTTTGGCCAGCCCATTCCCACCAGTGGGCTGCAGAAGTTGGCAGCAGGACAGCTGCATGTCTGTTAATACTTGTGGTGCTAGCAGATGGCCATACAGCACAAAGGAAACAGCACTTTCCATTTCATGACAGATAATATTGTTCTTTATTTGCCAAGTGTAAAACACAGATCATTGAGTAAGTTGCTATTTCTGGCCTGTCCTGCTTTTATCTAAGGGCATATAGTCTGGAAAATCCTGGCAAACTCAGATTCCTATCACAATCTAAAATATCAAGCTTTTGAATGTAATCAGTAAAATTTAGACATGCTATACATTTTCCAATATTTTTCTTAAGTTTATATCAATTTACTTTATCTAGGAAACGCTGTAAACTGCTGGTAACAGCAATAAAAAGACAGTCAATAAACACTCTATTTTCCAAAGAAAATGAACATTTAAGCCACGTTTGCCCCATATCTCTTATTTACTCACACTTAGACTAACCCTCTGCTCAGCTAGCCAGGCTGTGAGCAGTCTTCCCATTGCACTGAAATATTATTAGCTAATTAGGCTGCTTTTCCCTGGCAGCAAGCAGCTCCCATTTGTTTTAAAGACATTGCTTTTGTTGTGCTGACGGGGAGGTTAGCCCTGTTTGTGTGGTTATCTGAGAAAAGCATGAAGGGAAATTAATTCAAACTGTACCTCTCGGGATACATTTTTATTCTTTATGTGGCTGGGACTGAGCTGAGGTTGTCTGCTCACAAGGGGCCTGGTGCTGGGAAGGACTGTTATCATAGGCACAATTAAAACACGCTGGCAGAATTAGTGGGAAAGTGTCTCCATTTTAGTCCTGATGCTGCTGGATGGTGAAACATTCCTCCAGTAGTCAGCATGCTGCCTTAGGACATGAAAAAGTAAATAAAACCTTCTTTTCTCTTTTCTTCTGAAAACTGACAAGAAGATTAATACAGCAAGTTACCTACAGGAGGAATTTTCCCCTTCAGTTACCAAGTGGTCAAGTTTATCAGCCTGGTTTCAAGAGAGGAAGGCAGGAAAGTGTATGATGTAGCTAATTTATATATGATATCCTACAAAACATCCTTCTTGCAGGGTCTAATCCTCTTCAGCATGTTCCTTCATTCCAGACAAAAAAAAATCATCTACCCATCTGTTTCATTTGCATAAACTGGAGTTTACCTGCCATTTTTTAAGCTACGAACTCCAGGATTATTTTTAATATATATAAGGGTTATGTCCTTCAAGATTGTGCAACAACCTCTTTTTAATTTTTCTTTTTTTTTTTTTTCCTGCATGAGGAATAACCTATCAGCAATTCTCACTTAAGAATGACTTGTCCTTAAAATGCTTTGTCCTCATTCTAGAAATTGAAGGGAGAATTCTATTAAAGAGCAATTAATACTTAACTCTTCAAACCATCCTTGCACTGTTCATTTATTTAATTCAAAAACATCAAGGATGCTAGAAATTGAAGTGTGTCGTCATAAAACTAATGTGCAGTATTTTGAGAATTCTTATTCAGTGAGAAATTATGTTTCTTCCTCATTTATTGAATCCTAAGTTAAAGACACCAAATGTCTTAAAGTCTTTGAGGAATGAAGACTTGGGAAACACTAAAATGTTTTGACAGCATTTTATTATTATCTTGACATATCAGAATATAAAATTATTGGCTCATAAGTAAAATGAATACTCATTTTAAATACTCGTTTTACTCTGCGGTGTCAAATTGAATGTCATAAAACCACCTTATTAAATTGGAAAAAAATCAAAACAGTTTTAGCTGTATCTAAACAAAATATTTCCATGCTGCCAAAATGTAAAAATAAAGATTAAAGATTTTGACACATGCAGAAATATACCTTAAAAATTAACACATTCCCCTGACATGTTTTTATTTTGGCAGGAATAGAATTTTCTCATCTAAAACTCATCCATCCAAATATTTTCACCCTGTTACTCGTAGCCAAGCTGCTGTTTCAGGCTGGGCTTCTGCATGGAGTGCACTGTGCAGCTCACCTTGCAGGGCTGATCTGGAGCCAGCATGAGCTGAGAGGAAAAAAATGAGATTTTTGTGAAATTAGCTAGTGCGTGGGATACAGTTCTTTGCTAGTGTTAGCCCATTAGAGGACAGAGAATACTTAACCTGGATTAAAGTCTACCAGGAAAATGTTATTAGTACAGTCTGGGGATGAAAAGGACAGGATGAGGATTTATAACCTATTTCCACAGATTTCTGTGCATTGCCAACGTTGTGTTACCCGGACTTCAGATGTTACCATCGTTGTTTATATATTTTATTCACGGTTTCTTACACTGTTTTTAACTCTATTTGAGGTCCTTTGCTAGTGTAATTTGATATTGCTATATTTGTGCTAATTTATATTAAGAGCAGGTCTTCTTACACTTTCAGTTGTTAATTGCTAAGGCAACTGCAAATATTCTTATTTATGAAAAGGCATGACAGAATAAACTCCTTTGTACTTGGAGTTCACGTTGTGTTTGAATAGATTTCAATTAATTAGACAGAAGCTGATTGTATAGACATGGTTGCTGTTAGCATTTTAATTAACAAAAACAACTCTCCTCTGACAATGCATCTTCCCATGTCCATGAAGGAAAGTTAATTTGACAAAGACTTCTGATTATTTTTCCTGGCTAAAACCATGTAAACCTTCCAGATACTCAACTAAGAAAGTCGTTTGTCTGGAAAAGCACTTGCCTGAGGAAGAGTATGTGCAAACTTCCACGGCAGAGTTGTATTCTATTTCTCTTTAGGTGCATTATTTGTTAGGAAACACTTGTCCTGAAGCAGTGTCAGTGTCTGGCATTGCTTCCCACAACAGCCTGTGCTGGGGTGTTGAGGTTTTCAGAGAAGGTGTGTGTTCTGGCTGCTGGTGGAATGGGCTGCCAGGTGATGGTGGCCACAGCTGGGCACTGAACTAGCCCTAGAACAAGATCCATTCATGCCTTTCAACAAGTGATCCAGACAGTCGTTCCCTCAAATAAGACCATTCTACAAGGAGTAGCTTCTGGCTTACAGTTAAAATTTACTCAGATGCTGTCAAGGGTGAAACACTTATGTAACCAGAGTATTTCTGCAGTTGGTGAATGTTAAAAATATCATATGTGCAGCATATATTTTTATGAAAAAATCGGAGGAAATATAATTTTAAGGTAGAGGGGCTGAAATCTCATGAGACTTTATATCATTGCCAGCTTTACAAGCTGTCCTGTGTGATGTGATTCCTGTGGGACGTGCATCCCATTTGTTATAGTCTGAAACAATGGAATAAGTGTGAACACTTCTCATTATCTCAGTGAGTCTAAACCAAATGTGTTGAGTTTTCTTCATCCTATTTCATGACAAAGCAATTAGACATTTACAACTGATAGCTGTATGGCTTACCATGTCCTAGCAGTAACTTTGAAGAGAGTGGACTGGTTGCATGGTTATTGATCAGAACTTGGACAGCTCAGCTTTTTAGGTGCCTTGGTAAAGCTGCTTTGGAAGCAACTCTTTTTATTAATAACTTCAATTAGTTTCTGCCAGTATAAATGAACCTGGTCCAGTGCACAACTGTCAATAAATTTAATCAGTTTAATATTTAGTATCCACCCACTATAACTGATAAAAGGCAATGCCATAAGTTTACAAAGCATCACTTGGGATATCTACAAATACTTGAGAAATCTCTTCTGATCTTTTGACAATTGGAAAAGTAATCCACATTCCTTAAAAATGCTTAAAGCTTATTGGCATGTGAACTGCTTAGCTGAATGGATAGATGAAAAAGGATGAAATATTGTGCAAGCACTTTGGGCAATTTAATTCTCCTTATTCTAGGAATGGTCTGGTTAATTAGCATGCTGTAAACACAACACTTGGCTGTCTGCTATGCACAGCTGTACACTGTGTGCTCTGCTGGTGATCCATCCACACAACAAGCCACACTCCAGCTGCTTTCTGTATGCTAGCAGAAGCAGTATCTTTACTGCTAAATTTCTATTTCTTTTATTCTATTTTTTTTTCCCCTTTGTTATAATTCACAAGTCTGGAACTTAAATCATTACACTTTAGCACAAAGCTGTTTTACATCAGGTGAGATTTCCAGAGATGATGTTCTATAAACAGTGGCATACAAAAGACCCTTGATACTGGCTTTGTATATATTTTATATTTTCATTATTATTAATTTTTATTGAAGCTTTTATACTTTCCTTTTCTAATTGGTAAGTCTCTCCCTTATTCCCTTTCTCTTCCCCTTTGGGGAGTGAGGGGGGTTAACAGAGAGCAGCTGTTATAGGTCTAAGGGGCCACCCTGACCCTAAACTGTGACTGACTGTAAATCTTATATAGATAAAACCACAAAGAAAAAGAAGATCTATTGGTACATTTTTGCATAGTCTAATAATTTTAACATAACCAGATTTCTGTCATTGTTAAGCTTCTGAACACTGAGGAGACTCTTAGTGTGTTCCATAGGACAGAATGTGTCCAATGGATCCCAGATTTAAGAAAGTGTAATAGATGAATATTTTAAATTATATAATATCAAGGATCTGCTGGTGATGCCTTCTTTAAAATGAGAGCCTAGGGCAAAATGGCCTGCTGATCCAACCTCACCTATGCTTTGTGTTCTTCAGAGGAGCTGGGTGTGTACATTGGTGGGCTTCCCTTCCTGGATTTCATCTTCAGGGCAGCAGATAACTGTTAGCTATGATGGTATTCAGCTAACTAGGGTTTTTTGTTTGTTTTTCACTTATAAAAGATAGAAAATTCAATCTACAAAATAATTTTAAAAAAGGGAGCAGAAAAATGGGAAACACTAAAGTAATAGGATGCGAGGCTAAAAGTAGCAGTGGTGAGGCTAATGGTGACTTTTGTGTACAGAAGTCCTGCTCTGAGTAATAACATAGAATCTTTGCCACGACACTGTTAGAACCCTTCCATGAAGATACTGTCAGTGTCATTACTCATACTTTATATACGGGAAGTCTTTAAGACACAGTTGCTCTGGTAAGAGATTTGTTGAGGTGTGAGATGTTGGATTTTCCAGCACCATCTGGCTAGCGTGTGGAGCAGAATGAGTGCTTTCCTCTTTAGTGCAGCACGTTTTCAACCTTCCAGTTTTCATTCAGATTTCAGCTCTTCCAAGACCACACTCCAACTGAATACTGCTGTAAGGATCCTGGCAGGAGAGGACTGGCTTGCCAGGCACTGAATGAAAAGATCTCTTTTCTCTATGGCAACCAAGCACCTATCCAATGCCATAATAAACCTTCACTGATGATTTGGGGCATTTTTTAATTGAAGATTAGGTCCTAAAAGGCTTTATATGACTTTTCAAATTCCCCGTTCCTGCCTATTCAGATCTGGTGCACAGCACAGAGCTCTGAAATACAGCAATTAGTGACACTACTGATTAACCTGAAAACAACAGTGATGGGTAGGGATTGCTCATGTGTTGAGTGACTTCTGAATGTGTCAGCTTCGTGGAGGAAAGTACAAGTCATTTTGGCCATTAATGACCACCATGTGTAGCTGCTGGTGGGAAGAACTCTCAGGGCAATCCAGTAGGAAAGGGCTAGTTTCTGAACTCCCATCAGTTTTGCAGTATAAGAGTTTCTAAACAGGATTTAGACGCCTTGGAATATCTGAATCCCTTTAAAATCAGTGAAGGATGAGGGCAGCAAAAAACATGACAGAGCATCCAGGCAATGGGTTTGGTTGTGACCCTACTGGGACATGGCACTCCTCTGTGCTAGAGAAGGGAGAAAAGGCAGAGATGAGAGGAGAGGAGAAGCAGCAAGAGCTGCTGACTTCAACTAAGGTCTCTTCTGCTGCATATGTAACCACAGATCCCATTCCTGCTGACTGATGTGAAGGCCTCAGTCCCCTCTGAGCCATGCTGTGCACAGCTGCACGGGCAGCTCAGCCTCTTCGAGGTCCTTTTGCAGCAAGTGAAGGGCTGAAAATGATGTTGCTTTGTCAAAGTGTACCCATCTCTCTCAAAACTGAAAGAGGAAAAGGCACAACCAAAACATAGTCTGTTCCAGATGAACTGTGTGCACTCACTGGGGTTGTGGGGGAGGACGGATGCTGTTTCAATAATTACTTTTGCTTATTTTTTATTCTAAAAGCAGAAAAAAATTGGTTCTTTTTACAACTCCTAACCCTCTCCTTATTGAACTCTAGAATCAGTCTGTTGTCACATGTGACTCATTTCTTCAGCTGTGAGTGTAATGTCAGAGGATAATGAGTTGTTTATATAACACATCAGAAGTAGGAACCATTTCAGTTGTGTCTGACAAAAAAAAAATAGTTTCTTGAATAGATGAGCTCTTAAAATCCATGATATTTTCATGTAGATGTCCTAAGCAATACAAAGGGTAGAAATAAAAAAAAAATCATAAAGGATACCTCTAGGCCCATTCCTGAAGAAAACAGGAATGTGTACAAGTAAAGAAAAAGTTTCTTTAACTACATACTTCAACTGCATGAAGTGCATAGATGAAGATGAAATTGGGGGGATGTCTGCACTTGTCCTTTAGACACTTATAAGTTTTGATAAGGTCTCCTCTGAGTCTTCTCCAGGCTAAACAGACCCAGTTTTGTACAAGGTGTCCCAGTGTTTCCTCATCAAAGAGATGCTCCAGTGCCCCACTCATCCCCATGGCCACCTGCTGGACTTTCTCTGGTAACTGCTGCCCCATCAACCACCCTTATTCTTGATCAGAATAAATCGGGGTTCAGAGCTTAAAACAAAACCCTACGTCAAACTAGGCTGAAATATCCTTCTGCTCCCATTTATGATATTGTTTAAAGAAAGGCAAAGCCTCTGCAGGCTCTGCTCCCTGGCTTTGCTGGAAAATTGTTCCAGTAGGGCAGCCTGGAGATAGACACGTGATTTGGCTGAAGGCAGAGGTTTTTTGACACTATTAACATTGATAATAAGCTCTAGCAGAGCCTTCTGGCTCTGTGCTCTCTTGGCAATTGAAGCTAAAGCTGCTATTGCCCCCCAACTGACACCACTTTTCCTATATTTAGCTTGAAATTGAACTAACTTCTTTTTGTGCTGGTATTTATTTCTGTCGAGTCTTGGCACTCCTGACCAAAACTGAATCTGCTGATAAGCTGTGCAAGTGTTTTGTAAAGAAAATGCAGTTGCCATCACTTTGCCATTTTAGGCACATGTTTGTTTTGTTCTTTTGTGGATCTCTTTGGTTTTTTTTTAAAGAAGAGGAATGTGTGTTCATTTAGATGGTCCAAGACCAGTCTAAAATTAACCAGTGGAGGAAGTCTGATGTTTTGCAGTCTGTGACCTCCTGTAGGAAGGTGTGGTGACAAAAGACACCGAGGGGTATAACAGCAGCTGCTTGCACGTGGCATAGTTCCTGGTGGGGTTGTACAGATACTCTGAGCTGGTTTTCTGGTGTACTCCAGCTAAAGCCAGGTAAGGAGCAAACCAAGGCACCAGAGAAGACCACAGTGCAGTGATCTGACATCAGAGAAAGAAACACTGACGTAGGAGCATGAATGCCACGAAATTGAGCAAGCTGGATTCCTGCACAGCATCAGAAAGGCAGATCTATAGGGCCAGTCAGACAAAAGAATGGCTCCTAATAATTTCATAAAAGCATTCTGAAACATATTAACGTAATTAGGAGTACAATGCAGGTCCAAACTTGGTCAGCTACACTAGTGCCACCACAGCAAACTCAGTTTGATTTTTACCAGAAGAGATCCTCAGCAATGTAATGCCAAGTACAAATGGAAAATACATTTTCTCCCATTTAAAAAATCATCCCCAAATATTTTGATGGTGTCATGACAAAAACAGCTGCAGTCTAAAACTTTGCATGTAAATAATCTTAATGAGGGGAAGTGCCTTTAACAGATGGGGAGTTACAAAATTTCTAAGAAAAAATCCTCAGCAAATTTCATAGGCATCTGCTAAAAATTTAGAGATAGAATGGATAGATCTGTCCTTACGTGAGATGGGGGTATGATAATTACTATCTTCTCCCTCAGCTTTGCTGTTTTCTGCTTTCTACTAAAGGAGAAGGTAATTATAAGCAGCAGACTCTTAAGAACAAGTTGAAACCATTTCTGACTTGTTATAGCCCTCAGCAGTTACTATTCATCAGGCCTTTTATGGGAAAATAATGGTCTTATTTGCATTGAAATATGTTATTAAAAAAATGAGAAAAAGCAAGTTTACCTATCAGGTGAAATATTTTAGTAACAAACAAGCCAACGTGAGCAAACACAGATTTCTAGATTCTGTTCCAAAGACAAAGAAAATTCATCTCCTTGTGCAAACTGGCAGCTGCTGAGTTTCTCTTCCCATGTCCCAGGAATTTCTCTTGCTGCAATGTCAGTTAAGCTTCTCTCCAGTTTTAACAACCTGTTTGGAAAAAAAAGCAACCAAACAAAAAATCTCTATAAAGAGCTATTGACACCTCAGGGATATCTCTGCAAGACATTTGTAGAGACACTATTGAACAGGTTTGGGCCTTCTCCACAGAATTTCTCCATTTTATTTGCAAGAGATGACTGCATAAAAACATGATTGTATTTCAGAATGTCATTTTATTCTTCTGCTTATTTCTTATTTGAAAACCTTACTTTCCAGCTGACTCCACAGACATTATGTAAATGACTTTGCTGTGTCACCAACTGCAGCCCTCTAATGAGTTTATAATCTTCACTGAATACATTTTGGAATTAGCACACCTGTCAGGCAGATGTCTATCATTTTTATTCATCAGGGTATGTATGTTAGTATCATGCTAATTTGCCTACAGTTGTATCAGTATGAAGTACACCCCTGTCTGTAGAGCAATGAAATATACTGATATAATAACAGCTATAGCATCATCAAATGATAGTCTTTTAACACTATTGGTGTGGTTAATGTGACAGCACTGCAAAACAGATTCAATTTGTTGGGAGGATGGAGATTGCACAGGTTTTTTTCTTCCCAAGATCAAGGGAAATTTGTTCTGATCATTTTATTTTTCTTTTCCGTGGCTGAAAGAAAATAGTTTTTCAACAGGGTGACCATTTCCCATATGGTAGAAACACCACCACAAGAAGAGGGATCACAGGATAGATCCCAGGCAAGGAGGCAATAGTGGAGCACTTCTAAGCCAGCCCTGCCCTGAGGAGAAAGGACTAGTCTCTTCCCCAGCAGCTGGTCCTGAGCCTGCCCTGTGCCCTGTCTTGTTCCAGCCTGAGCCACAAGAGGTGAAGATGATCAGGACACTCACTGGGCTGGGCACCAACTGCCCCTTTTGCCTCCAGCATTAATTTTCAAAGACTTTTTTTTTCCCTACTGAGGAGCTGGAGGGTAGAAGAGGTCAGGACTGCCCTGAGGAGCACTGCCAGCTCAACCTGCACCTCTAGCCATGGACAAGAGCAGGTCCCTGCTGAGGAAGAAACCCTGATCCTCTAACTGAACTTTCTGAAATTTCTGAAAAGGTAGTTAATATTCTTTTGTAGTTAAGACTGTGTTTGCAGCAGTAGGTCTGGTCACAGATCCTCATAAATTACAATTGTCATTAGTTAAGAAAGAAAATACAAAGTATGAGTGGAGTTTGTTTTTAGGAAAAATAAAAGATCAAAGACAAACAAGGCAAAATAGGAAATATTCACATGAAAGTAACTTGCACGGCTTTCTAAGGACTTGAGTGGTAAACACACATATTAATTCTTTGTTCAGGCTTCAGTATAGCAGAACACACCATGTGAGGCATCATGTGCTTGAAGCTGTCAAAATTTTAACAGTAGTGTATTTTAGTTTCCTGGTCGCTGCCTTAGCAGTAAAGGCTGAGGCAAAGGTGGCATCAGTAGCTCAGCTGCTCTCTGTCCTCGGGCACCAGGGCACCCGCTGCATCCAGCAGGGCCCACACTGCCTCTAGGCGTCTCTTTTTAACCTCCAGCATACTTGGAGAAGCTTTTGTTCTCATCCCTGGCCTCCCTCACCAGCTTTAGTTCAAGGGAGGCCTTAGGAGGCCTTAGCTTTCCTTGTCGCATCCCTGCGCCCTCTGACAACCTCCCTGGATTCTCCCCAAGTGGCCTGTCCTGCCTTCCATGTTTTATAGATTTCCCGCCTCTGCTGCGGTTTATCCAGTAGCTCCCTGCTCAACCATGCAGGTCTCCTCACTCTCTCACTAGACACCATGCAGGTCTCCTCACTCTCTCACTAGACACCATGCAGGTCTCCTCACTCTCTCACTAGACACCATGCAGGTCTCCTCACTCTCTCACTAGA
>WYEA01021023.1:0-19904 GCA_033558465.1 Alcedo atthis
CTTTAGTTCCACAGGCATAAGATTTTACAAAATTCAGAGCTAACAGGTTATGTAATTCCACATGGTTTAGGATCTGCCCTTCCAATCCAAGTTGTTGAAACACTTCTGCTGTACATGACATGTCCGAGAACAATAAAAGACATAATGAAGACAAAAGATCATAATGTTTTCTAGCTTTACTGCTATCAACAGGAGATCTTTGAAGCATGCTGTTGTATCACTAAAAGAAAAAAAAACCAAACACTAAACCAAACAACTGATCCAAATCCTCCTTGTGATGTTCAAAGATTTGGAATTAAACCAGTAGGTCTCTCTATACAGACTACTCAAGATCAATAAAGTAAATTGTGAACTGGTTCTGATCAATATGAAGCAAAAATGAAGAACTCTCAACACAAATCTGAAAATGCAAGATGTGCTTGATTTTCAGTTATGTCTGAAAGCAGCTCTCAGTATATTACTCAACACAGAAGCTTAAATAAAACTAAGCAAGTTATCAGGAGAAAAAACTAAATACTAGTGTTTATAATTTCTTTATGCTGCACCAATTCCAACGGTCAGCATCTCAGGCCTTTTGTCCTGCAAAGTTACCTTCATTTACCTTGGTACACAGAAGGTGTCTCAGGAGTCCAAATCCAGATTATGTCTAGAAGTGTGAAAAACAAAGAGTAATTTCTGAGAACTACCTCTCCACATAGTGGACAGGGCTTCACAAAACTAAGGTTCATTTTTTGATGAGACTTCAGAGAGGTTCCTAATCACAATTAAGAAAAAATTATTTGTCAACCTTCTGCACTTTCAACCTTTCTTCTGAATATAATTTTTTTTTTAAAGGTAGATTCTGACTGTGCTACCCCCTGAAAATGAAGTGGTTCTGCTATGCACTATCCCATCTTTAATCAAGATCAGGGCCATTTATGCTTTTAAATTAATTTCAAGACAACATTCCATCTGAGGAGTATAAAAGAAAGCTGTTTCTTAAGAGGTAAGTAGTTTGAGGTGAATTTCTGTTTTATATGTTCAAGCTACATCTGATTTTAAGAAGCAGAACAAGAGGACTAAAGTGGGGTGGACTTTGAACTTGATTTCCTTCCTCCCTTCTACTCACACAGAATGTCATTGCACCCTCACTTATATAACTTCACACTACCTGCTTGGTTTTAATGCAACTGTTCATGTAAGTAAAATTACTCATGTTCCTTTATTTTTAAGATTACATTTTAAATTTGCTGCTCTCAATCTCTCTGCTGCATTTGCTTGGACTGTTTTCGTGGGGTTTTTTTAACACACCAAGTTACGTTCCCTCTTTATAAAAAAAAAAAACCCTCCAACAAAAAGCCAGGAATACACAGTTCTTTCACAAAAAAAAGCTGCAAAATGGTGCTTGCTCAGCAGATATCTGCTGAAGCACTTAGAACTCAGACAACTTCTAGCTTAACAATTTCCGGAGAAGAGCTCAAGGTTCAGTTGAGATACCACACAGAGAGAGATGTGTGTAGCTGCTAACAGGCTGCAATAACACCTGGGTGTTGGACTCATTAAAGATTTAACCAGAGAAGTCACGTGCACACTGAAGAATGGCTGACAAGTGCCATGCCTAAAGCACGTCTTAGAAACTTGGAAAAAAGGAAGTAAAATGGATGAGGAGGATGGCACTTTCACCAGCATTTCTCTGGCAGATGATTCAGGTAAGAAATCACAGTAATTTACTGATGCAATACAGCTTCCATGGGGTGAAAAATAGTACTGGGGGAGCACACAAATCTCTAGACCCTAATTACCAGGTATGATGTATTTTAGCAAATACCCTCAAGTAAACTTTTCTAGTTGTATAGTTGAATAAGCCTTGTGATTGAGTTGAGATTTTTAGGGGTATGGGGGCTACCACAGTTTTTATGTAATAGCACACGTATATATGGTAATATACATTCATCAGCCGAGCAAATGGAGCCTCAGAGTGCTTAGAAAAGTTACAGAAATGTTAGTACTCTCAGAGAAAAAACGCTGGCCTTTCTTCCTGAATATGGAACAACCATCTCATTGACATAGTCTAGTGAGAGCACACAAGAAGTGCTGCAAATTAATTGGTAATGGAAATAAGCTTATCTATTTAAATCCTAACTATTAAGCATTTAATTGTTCTAACAGAAACTACAAAAGCAAGGACTGCCTCCTCTTTCAACCCGTTCATGCCCCTCCCCCAACCCTTCTAGCTTATGGAAAAAAAAATCATTTGGAATGAAAGTAGGATAGTTCTACATACTGGAAAAAATGAATTGAGTGAAATGAAAATGAATATGAATTGCTAATAAACAATTTAGAGAAGTGTGGCGAGGGTATCAACTTGATCACATCAGCATGGTTGCTATAGAGCTGTGTTAATTTATGCTAGCTCATAATCTGGATCGTTTATTGATTAATAATATGAGTCCTACTTTCCCCCAGCCCCAACTCCCCTCAAACATGGAGTTGATCTTATTTTTAGAACACAATTTTCTATCAATTTCCTGTTAGTGTGATGCTGCTGAACTGGGTTTTAAAGTACTCTGGACAGCACATAGCCTAATGACATCAAGATGAAGTTGACCCAAACTATTCACAATAAGATAAACTATCAGAGCAGTACTGAAGGGCTTTCCCAACAGTGAACCTAACCCTTTCCCTGAAGCAAGATATAAAGCAGTAAGGAAAAGGTTTCATGACTTGCTGCACCACTACCACGGCAAGGACAGACGAGGGGCAGCATTTTATCTTTGCAAAGCATCCAGAAGCAGCCAAGTTAGGGATAACTTCACAACACTAGATAGGTTTGGATCTGTCCCACAGACAGGTGCTTTTGGCATATTGCTTGCTTAGTCTTTCAGAAGATAAGTCTCTTTCTTTAGAAGGCAAATACCCAGTAACCTCTTCTATTAATTTCAACTCAGCACCCTTGCAGCTTTGGAAATGTTAATACACATGAGAAAACAGAGGCACAAAGTTAAAAACTCTCTCATTGTATATCCAGTGTCAGTTGGTGTTTCAAAGTCAATCCAGGCATTCAGGGCTTGATATTCACCTGTGCCAAGCCCTGACAGATGTCATTGCTATAAAAGTAGCTGCTCAGCAACAGTGCAAATAAGACTCTATTGCACCTCAAACTGAGCACTTCACATTTACTACTCTTGACTGCAGTAACACATCCATGGTCAGGAAAGCCTTGTGTTCACAACATAGAGGACCATAAACAAGGCTTCTTTACACAAGATCTGCTATCAATGTAACAGCTTTTGCCCTAGCAGTGAATTGGTGAGTACAGTCACTCAGTAGGGAGATAAATTCAAAGTAGCTGAAAATAAGTGACATTTGCAGGCAAGCTTTTATGTTGAAGGCATAGAGGGATAATACAGTAAGATTCATGGCGAGCATGATGGCCCTGGTCCATTTCTTCTGCCAGGAATGTCTGGAGGCTAGAGAGAAAGGTATAAGAAAATTCCTAATCTATGGTAGGAAAAGACTGACATATACTTCGTAGGAAACAGTCTTCCTTATGTCTCCCAGTTGAAGCTAAGACTAATTACAGTAATTCTGGAGCACAGAAGCTCACAAACAAAACATACATTCTAGCTGTAAGGCTGGAAAAGAACAGGGAGGATAAAATAAAAGTTCGACATGGTGTAATAAATATTCCTTAGGATGATCTACAGCAAGTTGAAGAATGGAATAAGGAAACTAGACTTGCAATACAAAGATCCTACACAGACTTTGCCTGAAGAGGAGCCGATGTTCTAGAAGCAAGTGTTCCATGATTAAATTTTAAGTAGGATCGCAACCATGTGCTGGTTTTAATGAACTTTAGCATGTTTCTAATTGCATAAGGTTTGTCTCCTGAATCTTAAAATGCACTGGAAAAGATACTCAACAGACAAGTAGAACAACATGCTGTGTATGTACAATCTGAACCATAATCAGAGTACAGTTGTCATATTAAAGTTTCTTTAGTGCAGCAAGGAGCCATTGTGGCAAGGCAACAGGGGTTATTGAGCCTGATTAACTGAATGCAGTGCATGAATATTTAACAGCTACTGCTCTTTCAAAGCAGCAGTGTTTCTTCATTTGTTAAGTACACAGGTATTAAATATAAAATGCTTCCATGTGAATCAAGATGAACACAAAATGGTAGCAAGATAGAAACTACTCAGTATTTTAATAGCAACATCAAATGCTTGTGAAATCAAGGAAAGCATTCACTGACAGCATTTGTGAAAATATTTTCACCTTTCATTAAATAAATACTTTTTCATTTAGAAACTCATAGCACTTGATAAAGTTCCCTCAAAAAATGACCTACTGAAAGACACAGGAAATGAAAACAAAAATAAAACAAAAGTGTGAGACAATTACAATCTGCTGCAAAAAAACCCACCCTGTATTATTCTTCAGACCAATGCTCTGTAAGTAGTTAAAGGCCCTCTTTCTTCATTGTAAAGAATTTATAAATTTTACCACTTTTTTTTTTCAAATACTTTTCAGAAAGTCAACACTAAGGACTATGTTTCTCCTAGAAAACCCTGCTTTTAGAAGGCAGACACAACCCTCAAAATATTTAGGCCTAACTTACAGAAAGGCAAAACAGGTTTTTATCTCAATAAGTTACCAGTAAAGCTTTATTGGACCTTACTAAATACCATTCCACAAAATCTGGTGGCAAACCCATAGCCAGTTATTATAAGGAGGATCTAAGTGTTAACAGGCCAACACTATATCATATAAGCCTGAAGTTGCAAAGAGTTCTGTTGCTCAGGCTATTTAAAAAGCATTTTTGCGGAGAAATGAGAACATTTACACTTCTGCACAATCCTGCAAAAGCTGGGAAGCAGTTATGTTAGAAGACAGGCCTTTTCAGGGTTAAGGAAAAAAAACTTTCTAAGGCTTTCTCTCTGTAGACTTTCTAAAAAGACTGTATTTTCCCCCCCCAACTGTATCCTCACACATTATGTCACTTTAAGAGGTCCCACTCTTACACAAATCCTAAGGCGATATCAAAACGTACACAAGAAGTAAGGACACAGACGATAGTTAGACCAATGTAAGCCAAAATAGCTGCTCATTTTGTTTCATTTGATTCAGACAGAAAAAGTACAAATTGAGAACTACTAAAGTTCTGCATTTAACAGAAGTCTGTAATTATAAATTTGCACAAGGTTGAGCCCAAAGCTACAAAAGCCTTTTGAGGTTACTTGGAAAAGGGAATAAGAATTGCAAGTGATTCTAGTGCAAAGCAATATTCCTTGAAAAGAAGCGCCTCAGAGTCTGTCATTTCCACAGAGAAACAAAGTGATGAAAATTTGATGTAGTCAGTCTTGCAAGTAAGTACTGCAAGGGAAAGGAATTAAGCCTTGTGTTCTTTGTCTTTTTCTTTGAGGCAATAATTAAAGGAGAAAACAGTAGAGTTCAAACAGCAAATTCATCTCAGAAATATGTACAATACCTTCATCTATTAGTGAAAAGGAGAATGAATTTCTATTCTAGTGGTGAACAGCAAAGCCTCTGTCATCAGCAGCTTACACAGGCGCCTGTCACATTGCCAGAAAGAAAGTGAAAGGCTTGTTGGTTTGCACTGTGTACCATGGAAAAAACAGCTTGTACACCAGAGTTTTATTTCTAAAACCTAAGAACATTTGTCATTAGCAGCAATGGCTTAGAATCTGAGTCCAGACCAAGACAGTTCTCTTCTGTAGTTTTGCAACTGTACATGTATCTATGTATTCAAGTGAACTATTAATGATGCTTTCTAACCTAAGGAAAGTGATGCTATTTTGAGCAAAAATTGTATTTTCAGTGAAACTGTATAAATTAGTTCATTTTTCCAGCAACATCAGCTAGTTTTAGGAAAGCTTAATTAGAACTTTATACAAGTAAGTAAAGATAATTGCATATGTGAAGTGAAAATTGTTGTTCCTGTAAATTTAATATAGATGACAAAATTATGAATGCCTCCCCTACTTTAACCAAATGACTTAGAAAACACCAAATGAATTAGGAAGAAAGGTATTAGCACCTGTTCGTAGTTCCATCCAAGTCAGTTTTGACTTCCAGAGATCTAATACATTGCTAAAAATTATGAGGTCTCTATAACAATCAGAAAATCTGTTTACCTGAAGCAAGTGATCTAGTATGTAATGTAAAAACAATTTAGTAAACCAAACAGTGATATGTTATTTAGGGCAATATTCAAGTTCTTTTAGTAATAAAGGGAATTCTCTTATTTCTCCCTTTAAACAGCAGAGTGGCTATTACTATGTTGTTATGCTGCTCTCTATAAGAAAACTATCTCCAGCACTTAGGAATATTATTTAACTTTCTTGAGATGGTCTAAGTTCTCTACAGTATAGTAAGAGTAGTAAGGAAGTACAAACAGTAGTAAGTTTGTAAACAAATCTACAAAAAAAACTCCATGAACACAGGTGGTGCCCAGTCTCTCAGCCTCATGCTGCTTCTCCCAAAGACTCAAAATAAACAGCTACATAGAAAAGGTGACAGATTTGTTCACACTTCTATGTAATTAGTAGTTAGCCCATTAATTTTGTCCATCCTAGTGAATGGGGAAACCACAGAGAAGTGAATGCTTCAGATCCCTGTCAAACAGAAGCCCAGCTTTAGAAGGATTAGCTCAGGTTCTCCTGGAAACAGTCACAAGACAAGACTTGCCATGCTTATTTACAACTTAAAAACAACACAAAAATGACACTTCCTAACACAAGAGTCAACAAAATACAGCAGGCTGGTAAAAGCAGGAATTGTTATATAGGTGAAAATTGGCCACTTTCCACCACATTACATTACGTCCAAACACATCCCTAAAATGCAATGTACTATTTGGTTACTCTACCTCGGTGTGCCTTCCCTTAGACACATTTAGCATCATAAAAGGAATCTTATTGTTTGGGATATACTGTAAACCCCTAAAGCATCAAATTAATTTAACTGATGATATATTACCCAATGCAAGGAACCTGAAAAACCAATAGGCAAATCATATGCTATGCTAAGCTTCTGTAGTTTTGGTTGTTTTATCATAAAAAATACTTTTGGGTGTGGGCTTTTTTTTGTGGTGCATTGGGATTGTGGTGGGTTTTTTTTCTTTGTTTGGGTTGGGGTTTTTTTATGTATGTGTTTGTTTTTTGGCTGTTGGGGTTTTTTTTGTTGTTGTTCATTTAAATCTAGTAATGCAACAGATATTTAGAATCCTGGGGTAGACTTCTTTGTTCTGGAAAATGGAGGGAGGATTAGGAAGGCAAAGCTTTTTATGGGAAAGCAAGATGAGCTAGGAGTTCTCTCTGTGGAACCTGCATCCAGCAGCATCAACCCTACAGTCTGAGTCCAGGGTAGCTGGGTCCATAATTAGGAACCCTTGGAAATCAGGGGATGAAGGACAAGGAAAGGAAGAAAAAGTAATATGCATGGATCTTACCATGTTAACGAGTTGGGACGTAGCTGGGTCACACAGAACCTGCTTCTAAACTCTGTGGGCAGCAGCACGGGCGAGCTGCACAATCTCAGATAGTGGGGTGCAGGGATTCACATTAAGCACTTAGAGAAGGAAGATGCACAGTGTGGGATCGCACGTGTCCGGGAATATCACAGTACAAACCAAAGGAAGCACCTGTGCAGCTGTTTAGTGCCAACCTCGTAACAGGCAGCCTGGCATGGGCTAAAGGCGCCATCTGCTCTCTGCAGTGCTAGCAGTGAAGGTGCAGATAAACACAATTTTCTCTGAAGGAAAATTAAAAAAACCATCCTTCATGGGTTAACTTCTGAAAAGGAGTTTCAGCCTGGTGCTCAAGCTCAAACATTAGAGTGAAAAACCAGAAGAAAATACTACAGTCAGAAACCACAACCACTCAAAGCAGAGTGAACCCTCAGCAGTGTACGTATCAAAATGGAAACAGCAGATAAAACAGCAGCTCCTGGAATTACTGTTGTGGCTACACCACCACAGCAGCCCACATGCCTGCTTTCTGTTCTGCCCCATAATTCAGTGTTAAGGATTTTCTTATTTTGCTTATTTTGGGATGGTTTAAGACAATAAAATGCAAGTGTAATACAGTGAGCAAAGGCTAATTTCTACAGCAGAAAGGTACATTCCCCCAGGAGTCCTGATTTCACCCCCTATCCTCCATAGTATAAACCACATCAAGTTCTTCACCAGGGCAGCTGATAAAGCTCCCCATCTATCTATATCCACCTGCAGACTCTGGCCGTATTTTTTACTCTGTTAACCAAAGAGCTGTAGACTGTCTTGATAAAGAGAATTACGAGAACCTGTTGATTGCCAGGCTTGTCACATAGGGAGTGCATCAAGCACCTCATAACTAAGCGAGAAGCACCTGTCATTCCGTAAACAGCAATCAAGGAAAATTACTAACAAGCTCCTAAAGCCCAGCCATCACCTCAGAGAACAGCAGTAGGAATTAAGAACAATTACTGGGTTAAAAATGCAGAGAAGTGTCCATACTTCTGAGTAAACCAGCTAATGGCACTAAAAACAGACTAATTTTCCAGCACAAACAGATGGCAGAACTCAAAGTATGTTCTCATAACTTGAACAGCATTCAATCTAGTCTGAATTTATCTGCAAGGTGAAAAAAAAAACCCAACAAAGTCATTAACACAATACTAACGGTATTGTGGAGCTACCCAGAAGATGTATTAGAAGCATGTATTTTTCTGAAATACATGATAAAAATACAGTAGAGGGCACAATTCTCAAGTGCCTTGATCTTTCTGAGTATTTACACAACATCAAATTGTTTATTTATAACTGGACATATTACTGCAACATACAGATACAATACAAACACATTTTGCTGCAATATATAGTTCAAGGTACACAGTACCCATAAAGATATTACTGGTTATGCAAGCAATCACTTCAGTGAAGTCAAAATACCATCTCAAGTGCTGCTTCAAGACCTTACTTTGGCTCATGTGGTCCAAGGGGAGCTCCAACCTGGGCAGCATGTGCTACAAAGGTTATTCCCACCAGGGAAAGAACACAGAACAGCACAGTGTTGGTTTGAAGATACCGAGGCTGGCTAGATGACAACTACACAAAGTTATCTATGTTTCTGTGTCGATGTGATCTCCAAGGCTGTAAAATCCAGAAGCAAGGAGCTAAAACACCACTTTCTTAATCTGGACAGTGCTGTGCAGAAGGTTCACCCATCTGCCAGACTGGAAGCAGTCTGGCCAGGTTTACACAGAGCTGAGGGTAAAGCCTGCTGGATCCCGGCTGGGAAGTTCCTCTATCTCCAATAGCTCCACGTAGGACACTGAGAGTTAGTTACCTGCAGCCTCACACACGCTCAGCTCCCTCTAGCATTCCTCAGGCTTTGCCAACCCACCGAAAGCTGCAAGATTCACACGCTGGAGAACTTCCCCACACAAAGCAGAGTGACCAGCCACAGGTTGAGGGATATGGCTATTAACACCTGCAGCAGCGTGTGTGCGCAGAATAAACACATCAGGAAAACCTCTGTTAAATTAACCGTGTACTTACTAGGTACTGCCATTATTCTATAACCCTTGCGGGGAGGGGAGAAGGCAGCCTCACCTACGGTGGGGAATGGGCTGTGGGCAGCGGGGAGAAGAAGCCCCAGACGCTCCGAGGACGCTCTGAGGGAGAGAGGAAAACGCCGCCGGGAGGCGGGAAAAGGGGAAAGAGCGAGACGCTCCTCGCGCCAGTAGTCAAAGCACGCGCTGCGCACGCGGCACGTCAATGAGCCGGGGGGTGGGGGGCTCCTCCCTTCCCGCCGGTGGAGGGGCCGCGGCCCCGCCCCTCGGCGCCCATTGGCTCGGGCGGGCGCGGCCCTGTGCGCGCGCGCAGGGCAGGCTGCCGGCGGCGCAGGCGCGGTGGAGAGGCGCAGAGCGGCGGCCGGAGCGGGGCCGGGGCGCAGCCCGCAGCCCGCAGGGAGACGGTAGCGGCAGGTGAAGAACCGGAGCGGGGAGGGGCGGGGCGGCCGGGCCTTGGCAGTTGTAGGGGGGAGAAGGATGCTCCAGGACGTGCATCGGGCAGGGCCGTGGGTAAGGGTGAAGGCTACGCGGGCAGGGCCGCGGAGCTGCCGGCGGCTCCCGGGGAGTCCTGCCGTGCTGCCTCCGTCTCTTGCCCCCCGGCAGTCGGTCCGGAGCTTTGGCGCTGCCGTTAACCGTTCGCGTTCTGTCGGTCGGCTAAGGGCAGCGATGTGGAGGTGGGTGGTGGGGAATGCGAAAGAAACACGCAGGAGCCTGTAAGGCCTGGTGTCCGTGACAGGGCTGCCTGTCAGGGCTAAACGGGGGAGCAAGGAGAGGGAGCCTTTCTGCTGCTGCGTTTCTTTAATAGCTAATACCAGAAAGATCTGTACCGAGAAGGCAACAATCACATCACTGGTTATTTTTTGCGTTAAGAGAGTGATCTAGAGCAGCCGTTTCTGTAAACTGAAGCACTGCCTTTAAACTTGAAGAATTGTATTTACATACCACATAAGGCTCCAAGCAAAAATAATTAAGAACGTGAAAAAAATGTTCTTCTGCCTTAGGCTTTAGTGCTGGTTTTTCAACACCGATTTGGAGAACACATAAAAATCCAAATATAAAGGCAGTTACATTAGTGGTTGCCTCAATGTTTTCTTTTTTTTTCTTTAAGCAGAGCATCTCTCAAGAACACGCTCTTCAAGATCTCACTCTACAATGATGAATTCTGACATGGATGGTATAAGTTCTTAATGTTCTTGTTCTTCCTTTTTTTTTTTCCTACTTAATATAATTTCCAACTGTTACAGAGGTTTCATTAAAACTTCTATGATTTATTGCAGCGGTTGAGGCTGAAAATCAGGTGGAATTAGAAGAGAAAACACGGCTTATTAACCAAGTTTTGGAACTGCAGCACACACTTGAAGGTTAGCAGTTTGACACATCAGATTATTTACAAACTGCCCTACTTTAGCCAGTGTCCAGAAGCCTGTCACTTAGGCAGTTAAGTTATGCAAGCAAGACCTCAGAACTCTTTCCCCCCCACACCCCTTTATGCAACATAACATTTGCTTGATGTTCACCCATCAAGCAGAAGGGGTACTAGTTAACTTTGCCAGGCTCATTAGCTGATGCTAATGCTTGGAGTTTGCTCATCACTGAACTTTTGTTTCCAAGTAGTCTAGTTTGCAATAGCTTAATTAGAAAAAAAACAAACCAACACCCTACCAGTGAGTGTGTGTAACAACCTTATCAAAATGTTGTACTACAAAGTAATATAGGAAAAATGGGCTTTTGATAAAACTTTTGAGTAGCACAATGTTCTATCAGATAATACCTTCTGGTAATTGTTTCCCTGCAGTGAAAGTGTGAGTAATATGATGTAGGCACACAGAACATCTTCATTAGTGTATGCAAGAGCGTCTAATATTTTTCTTATAATATCACCTTTGCAGATCTCTCAGCACGAGTAGATGCTGTTAAGGAAGAAAACTTGAAACTGAAATCAGAAAACCAAGTTCTTGGACAGTATATAGAAAATCTGATGTCAGCGTCTAGTGTTTTCCAAACAACTGACACAAAAAGCAAAAGGAAGTAAGGGTTGAGTCACAGATGATGTCATTGTATTGCTGCTGTCTGTTTTTGTTTTAATTGGCATAGGCTACATGAGCTAAATTACCTTAGTTTGTGGCTTTACCTGAAGATTATAAACTTTGGTGATAAACAGAATTAAGAACATTATAATGAACAGGAGACATAAGTTTATGTATTGTTAAGATTAAGCAATGTGCAAATGTAGTGTAGAGATTTACTAAACTGTCATACTTGTTTTAAAAATTAGCAATCTTGTTAAAAATTGGATTCAGTTTGTCAGGTTAAACAAGTCTGTGGGCACTCTGAAGTTTAGGTTAGTGTTCTTGAGTAGCAACCTAATACAGTTACATTGTGTTGAAACCTCATTTGATGAAAATATTCAAAGTCTTGCCTAATCACCTTTTTCACCTCTAATATTTAGATTGCTCTACAGTACTGTCCACAGCTCTGCAAAGCAACTTTGAACCAAAACATAAACTAGTTAAGAATTTATGTTTAGTAATAACAGTATGACATTATTTGCAGGGCTTGTGTACAGAAAAACACAATTTTTTTTTTGGACAGGAAAGGGTAGGAGGAAAGGAACAAGGCGAAGCAACTTATATCAGGGAAATAGCAAACTGATGCAGTATCAGCGTGTTTCTAGTTTGTAAGATGTGCACTTCAGACCATTTTCACTTGCCTGTTTCCTCAAAGAACGATCAGGCACAGCAGCAAAATGCATGATCTTCCTGAAGTTTTTTAGTTGTTAGGGAGTTAGATAAAAATATAAGATTTACAGAAACAGGAGGTCAAGAATGTTCCTCATGCTTACTGTGAACAATCTGCAGTGAGCAACCCAGAACAAGTCTTTCCACCTTTCCTCCTGAAGTGCCAAATTTATCTTTGCTTCACGCCTTAGAGGTACTGTTTTCCTGCTCCACAGCCTGAGCTTGTGTAGTACTTGGAAGTACTGCACAGAAGTATCTTAAGGCAGAAATGGAACAAAGGTGGTGGTTTTTGCCTCTCAAACGTGTGCTGCTCAGAGTAGTGCCTAGTGTCAATGTGCCCTGTTTTCTGCTGGCTTGGCTGTTCTTTAGCTGGTTTTGTAAAGGAGCCCAGGCCAGATTTTGGGGCCAAGCCCTTCCCAGACAGGCAGCATGTCTAGCATAATCAGTGTTAAGGAAGAGCAGCTGAAATTCAAAGTCAGTTTTAGCAGTGTCCAGTTGCACTGGTTTCATCTTGCCATATAGCTGGGCTGCAGACTGACTTTGGGATGTTACCTTCATCTGTGGTCTGCCTCTTCAGTCACAAAGCCATTGTACTTTACCTTCTGACAAAAGGAAGCACTAGTCAAGGATGTCTTTCAGTCTCACTGAATGAATTCTGTATAACAAAGCTGCAGTAATGGAATGACTGGATGTCATAGTAAAATAAATCCCCTCAAACCCCAATGTTTCTGGCAGCTCAGCACTGCTGTGTCTCAAGTGTAAGCTGACATTGTGACATTGTTTCTCCCCACTGAAGGTGACTGTGCAGTGCTCACTGAAGTGGCAGCAAAGTGACTACAAACAAAGCACTGATAGTTGAATCCTGAGGGCTGTTTACAAGTCGGAGTCAAGAAACCCCACGATGAAGAAAGTTTTACCTACTAAGGCACAAATGACTGATACCATTTGTGTCACAGGGTCCTGTAAATACCAAATTCTTTTTAATATTCTGTAGACTACCATCTCACTTTGCTGCCTCACTGAACCTCTATACTCATCCAGGAATTGCTTGCAGGTACTGTAGATCACATGGTTAGTCCAGGGTTTGAGCATTAAAACAGAAATAATCACACTGAGCACTTGACTTGCGAGGATTGCATTGCATTACAGCCATCCCAGCTTGAAAGCCCTGTCACTGCAAACCCATCCCCACTGTAGGAGATCAGGCAGTAACAGCATGCGCTTGTTAGACTTCAGCAACTTCCCGAGACCAAGTAATCTTAAAATCACACGTTTGTATTGTAAGACTGGATAGTGATATTTTACCCATCAGTGTGTATATAGTTGTCATTTCATCTATACACCATTTTACATTCCACTACTGTGGCCTTCATTTAACAAATGAGCATTTAAAAGATGTTGTATTTCTGACTTTACACTAAATAAAAACTTTTGATTTGTCTCGATGAGTTTGGCTTAGCATTTGTAAACCCTAAAGCTTCCCATAACTATTTCTAGTCAAAAGGCAGAACACTAGTAGAGTTTGCCATCACTTTAACTGGTCCTACAGAGCTGAAGTGTTGGAAAGACAATATATAAATTGGCAAGTATTAAGATTAAACCTGGGTTAATCAATCAATTTTCAGCAAGGTTCCAGTTCCTGATCACTTGGTGTTTTCACTCACGAATCTTACTTTTCTGTACACTTTCCTGTTCTGGAAAAAGGAAAAGTATTGGTAGGCTGCCACCAGTCTTGTCAGAGCTAAAACTTGCACCTCTCCCTGTGCATGAACTTTAAACCCAATTAGAAGAGATTTTTACCTTTTCCTACACAGATAATGAGCTCTACATTAGACAGAAAGCAGAATTATTAATTCATCATACCTTATGAACGTGGAAGCTAACTGAGGAATAGCTTCAGCTGGAAGAGGCCTCAGTTGTACGCAGCCTTTCCTAAATATATAAAATTATCTGGCATTTGGAATCCTCAGTAAGAACAGTTTTACTGAGTCATGGTGTAGCTGGTGGGAGTGTGGGCTTCAGAGGTCTGATAACTCAGTTTTAATAGCAAGGCAACCTGGAATGGGTTGTTGATTTCAAAGCACTTTTATTAGCCCTTATAGCAAGATAATTATTTTTCCTGAAATACCTATTCTACCTGGACTATGCACAATAAATGTGTGAAATCTCAATGTTGTACATGTCAGTGGAAGGAGTTTCTCATTTTGCCTGGCTGTTTAGATCTAGAGCCTCAAAATTCCCAAATATCTGCTGTTTATCCCCTAATTACTAGCATAAGGAAGGAAGCTGATATGCAGAGGGATGTATTCTATCTCCAAGTTTCAGGTAATAAGGTTATTAAGTCAGTATTCAGGTGAGATGGGCCTTACAGAGTCAGTATTGCTGCAAATGGCACACTTGAGTCATCGCCTCACAAGACCATTTTACCCATAATAAATGGCTCCATGTTTACTGAAGTGAGATAAATGCAAAGATCTTGATGGGGCATTAATCAAGACTTCATGGGACCCTTAAGTTCAAAACCCTAAGGAAAGGCCAGCATCCCTGCGGGGTGACCAATCCCTGGAGCTACTATATCACACCAAACAAACACCAAACACCAAAAGCAGCCAACCAGAACAGAACCCCAAAGCACAAAAACTGCTGTACCAATTCCAAAGGGCTTTGCCCAGGCTCAGCCAATGCAGACTCATTCAAAAGGATGCTGAAGTGCTCCCTGACTGCTGGCAGTAGTTGTCTCTAGCAGGATAGCACTTCAGTAACAACTTCCAACTATTGCTGACAAGCCAGAGGCAGGAGAAGGAATCTGGAGTCTTCACTTGTTACCTTTCACACATAGACCCTAATTAAAGGGAAGGGAACTTGCTTTGAGCTTTAAAAATAATAAAACCCAAATAAATTGAATAAAAAACAACTGAGGCCTTTCAATATAGCTCATACAAAATAAAGAGTCAAATATAACTTTTGATCAGTTCAACACAAGCACTTGAAGACACTGGCTTCTTCATTAGGGTTAATTAAACATTAATTTGTTCAAAACTTCCATGGAGTGACTTGATTTGCTGTGAAAATATTTAGAGTGAACTAACTTCTTGCCAGGCACAAAGAATTCTGGGAGGTTAATTAACGTTATTTCCTCGTTTTTGATGTACGACTGCTTTTGCTAGCATTTTACATCCTACTGACACCAGCTGCCAAGCAGCAAGAGGTTTCTGGTGACTGTAGTTTTATTTTTTATTTTCATATACAGCTCCATTTTAACAAAATTAAGTTTCTTTTACAATATGCAGTTTATTTAAACTGTATTATGAGAATGCCCAGTTACTCACATCTGTAAAAAACTTAATCCATCAAAAATTCTTATCTATATTAATAAATTTCATGTTAAGCAAGTATTAAATATTTTGAGGAGGCAATGTACACAGAGCAAGTATTCTATAAACAGAGGTTGTACCACTCTAGCTTGGAACATGAAAACTATAAAAGTTTGAAAAAAATCATCTGTATATAATTTCTGCAGATTTGAGATCTGCATTCAAAAGTAAGACAAGTCACATCAATTACCACTTTTCTACGAGCATTCTATTTTAAAATATCACTTAAACAGAAATCACTGTAACCCAATGTCTAAAGTGAACAGGAGACCAACCATCTAACAAGATAAATTAAAATAATTTACAAGAAAAATTGCTGCTAGCACTAACTCATCATACAAAAAACAATTATTGCATTTAGCTCTGCACAGAAAAAAACCCAACCCTTTCTCATAGCAATGTGAACTGCTATAGATGCTACATCTATACTATCATCCTCCATTAGCTGGAAAGTACAAACAGTTGATCTTGTGCTAGAGCTGCAAAAATATTATAAACTATTCATGTTTTAAAAAATATTTAGCGTATGTTTATCTCCAACTAATACTAATTTCCAGGAATCTTCAAATTTTAATAATTTTCACCTTAAACTCGGTTGGCCAACTTGTAATTTCACTTTTATTCTGAATTCAAAGCAACAGCTAACTCAGATAACTCACAGATAGTATTTTTCCTTAAAAAAGGGAATCAAGAAAGTCTGGGAAGGTTAAACGAGGTTAGAGAAAATAGGAGATTAAGTAGCAATGAGTCCCCCTTTTTTCCTTCCAATCCCAGGAACATGCATGCTGCCAGCTCCTCCGAAGTGGCATAGCAAAAGATTGCTATTCCCTAGACCTACAGACACCGCAGTCAGTCAGTCCTTCCGTACTCTTCTTTTGCGCACCGATTTCAAGGGGCCGTCTGCAGCACCTGCACTGTCATCTGCTTCTCTCATCTGGGGAAAAAAAGTAATCAGCATGACAATTGTAAACTCATTTAAAATGTAATTATTGAAAATGGCATGCTACTTTATTCCTCCCCCTCCCGCCCCAAGTCATATTATAACTAAATGCAACAGTTAGGTGTAAAACTTTTTCCAACCCCCCACCCCCCCCAATACTGACTTGATGACAAATAAAGTGGTTAGAAGACTGTTCCTTTCTGCATTCAAAAGGACCATTACATCTAAACTGATGTCAGAAAATAGGTTTTGCCCATTTACTCACTGGTTTAAAGCAGTGACTTTATTTAATTTAGGCTTATTTAATAAATTTAGCAACTTCCTTAAAGTGCACCTTATGTCAATTTTGATTTCCACTTCTTAAAAAAGAAGCTTTTAAAACATTGTAACTGCTGCCTTTAAAGAACTACAATTAGAACAAGCTGTTCTTCAATCAGATGTGTTCTCCATTTCAAAGTGATCAGCTCAGAGGTGCACAAAAAGTCTTTCAGCCTGAACTCCCATTCTCTGCATTGCTTTCTCACTGCCAGGCAAGCACCTCGTTCAGAAGGAAGAGCTCACAGAATGTGGCAGAACCTGAGTGAGGACATGGTGTACATGACACGTTCCAAGGAGATCACTAGATGACACATGACAGAAACCTGTACATGCTGAAAACACCCAGAGAAGAGCATGCCTCACTGTGAGGCTGTGTAATGCATCACACACCTTCAGATCTTGTTATTACTTTCACAAAGAGCCATGTGCATCTTAATGCACAATTCCTGGGTGACTTGGTCTAGGAGATCCTGCTCAGGCAGGGGGTTGGACTAAATGATCTTCTAGGTCCCTTCCAATCCTAATACCTGGGAATCTGTGAATGAGGTTCATCTGACACTGCATTCTTAGGAAAACGTGCAAAGTAAAAACCCAGCTTCTTATAGAAACAAGAGGAAGTACTGAATATGTGGTAATTAATGAAGAATGTCAGTGATGAAATAATGCAACCTCCTGCAAAGTACCACATGCCTAGAGAATTTTTATATTAACATGATTTAACATTACATTAAACAAGTTTCATAATCTGGGCAGGGACTCATTTAGGGAGCGACAAGCACAAGATGGTCAACAGAAGTACTGTGGGTGGATCTAAAACATTTCAGACACACCAGAGTTTCTAAATGAAAGGATAATGAATTGATGATGAACAAGAAAAGCACACCAAAATTCCATTCTACAATGTTATTTTCTGAAAAAACATATTATAAATTATCTGTTGACTGAATCCATCTGCACAAGAAATGAAACTGCAGGTGCTGAATTCAAAACTGTTATAGTCATGTTGGTTAAAACCTTATTTTAGTATTAAAAAAAGGTAATTGAAAGGTTGAGGTTTTTCTAGGTCTCACTGAAAGGCTATTCAGTTAGTTAGAAGTACATATTCCATCAAATAAGTATCACAATAAAGAGACTAACATCTACTGCAGCATCCACATTTTCAAGACCTGCAATTCATTTAGTAACCTATTAAAACCTATATACCTCTAATAACATTTCCTATTTATAGAGATCTGCAGGATGACTTGTATACTATACCTGTATTTCACAATAAATACCACCTCCTAGCCAAAATTACACAGAAAGAGACATTTTTCAGAAACCTATGCAGAGCATTTCAGGTGTCAAATGCAAATAAAACCACATCCCCACCTCATGATCTGTTTTATGGCTTAACAGAAGAACTCTCGTCTAGGTAACTAGGCTTAGTTAGATGTGTGATGTTGGACAAGGGCAAAGAGAAAATAGGGAGAAAATCCCCAACTTACCTCATCTTCTGAAGCAGATTTGTTTGACTTATCACCTTCTTCTTGACTTTCTTCTGCAACTTCATTTTCTTCTTCATCATCATAAATATCTTCACCAGCTTCACCCTCATCTTCTGTAGAAGAAATTAATTCCACTTTGTAAACAGAACTATATTGACAATGCACTACACCCAGACACACTGGTAAGGAGAAGAAGCCAATTGCAGTCTTAAGAGTCTTGCTTATAAAAACTGATAAAAAAAACTTTTCTGTGATTCAGAGAGTAGAATGCTTCTAAATTAGTAGAAATTGAGCACCGTCAGATTTAATAACCACTTATAACAGCTTCAGCCTAACCTTTTTTTCACAATAGCTCATAATCACTTTAGACTTCTAAGTGACTGACTAAAATGATGACCTTAAGGTGGTTTCCTTCAGGGAAATCCTTAAATTCAAATATTGTACTAGACAGTCTTGAGACCAGTTGTCCCGATACAACCTGGGAATCCCAAAACTGACTAAATTCTAACTTAACAAAGAACAAATATTGCAGTTAGAATCATAGAAATGTCTGGGTTGAAAGGGACATCTAGAAGTCACCTAGTCCAACCCCCCTGCTGAGAGCAGGGACATCTTCAACTAGAGCAGGTTGCTCAGAGCCTTGTCAAGCCCCACTTTGAAGGTTTCCAGGGATGGGGCCTCAACCACCTCCCTGGGCAACCTGTTCCAGTGCTCCACCATTCTTGTGTTTAAGAACTTCTTCCTTATTAGCAGTCATCCATGCTGGGGGATGCCTGCATCCTAAAGGAACTGCCCTTTCAGCAGGCAATTCTTTTGGCATACTTTTGATTTGAGGGCTAAGCAGGTCTCTGCTTACCCCCTTCTTATATATTATTGCAATGCAGAAACTAGTTGAAAAACACTGTACTCTGCTCAGCTCCCTTAAGGTATGCGCAGCTTGCACTACAAAAATAAAACTAATCACAAAAAGCTCTCTCTCTCTCTCTCTCTCTCTCTGTCCTTCTAGGGAGCAACTCTGAATATTCTGTGTTTGTTGTGAAGGGTTCCAGACACCCCACTGTGTTGATTTCTACTCTAGGCTTCAGTACTTAGAAGCTTGCAATCCCCTGCCTGCATTTTAGGTATCTATGTTCATTGTAAGAACTACACCTCAGCAATCACAGCATGATTAAAGAGAAGTTTACAGACTTTTGCAAGTCTCTTACTTCAAACTGAAATCTTGAAGTAGGAGTTTATAGAAATTGAGTATCCTTTGCAACACTTTTTTCAAGAGTAAACAAGAAATCATATCCTTTCTCTCAGATTTAGACAAGATCACATTTTTACAAGTTAACAGTTTCCCAGTGGCTCAGTTAAAAACAGTAAAGAAGCAGAGCTCAATTCTATCCTTGTCAGGTCATCCCCACATCTCATAAGCACTATTTCAATGTTAAAAACAAAACAAAACAAAACCAAAACCAAACAGCCCACAAACAAAAAAACCCCAAAACCA
>WYEA01021024.1:0-23745 GCA_033558465.1 Alcedo atthis
TGGTACTTCAGACAGTGAAATTGCAAAAATCGTGGGTTTTTTGTTCTGTTTGGTTTTGTGCTTGTGTGTGTGTGTGTGTGTGTGTGTGTGTGTGTGTGTGTGTGTGTGTTTGCTGGGGTTTGTTTGGTTTTGTCTTGGGTAGGTTGTTGTTTTTTTCACACTAGTCAAGAAACTACTTTTACTACTGTAAAATACTTGAGAAAAGTGCCTTTTTTAGCCGTTGTTGAATCACGGAGCGATCATGTGTAGACATTCTCCTTTGAGCTTTCACCAGGGGAGTTGTGATGCTCTTTCACAAGCAGCTCGGCTGCGGAGGGAAGCCGCGGGGGCGTCGCGGGAGGCGTTGCGGGGGGCGTTGCGGGGGGCATTGCGGGAGGCGTTGCGGGGGGCGGGACTGTGCTGATGCTCCCTGTGTTCGCAGTCATGGGGAAGGCGGAAGGCTCGGTGGCCAGGGAGGAGTGGCACGGTCATGTCACTGCGCTCTCTGTCGCGCCAGAATTCCGGCGGCTGGGATTAGCTGCCAAACTGATGGAGCTACTGGAAGAAATTTCGGAGAAGTGAGTACTCTGCTTCTATTTCAGTAGTTGATTTGCGTGAAACAATTCCAGGATTTTGCTTTGAGCAATGCTCTGATTTGCCAAAATGCCCCATAGTTAGAGAACAAAAACTATGGTGGTTTAAAATCTCAAGTTTTCTCTGAAAGCTGATGCAGTGAGTCGGAAGTGACCTGAATCCCAGTAGAGATCCTGGTTAAGAGGCCTCATCAAGCCTGGCCTTGAATGATTCCAGAGATGGGGCCTCCAGCACCTCTGTGGGCAGCCCATTCCAGTGATCCACCACTCTCACATTAAACAACTTCCGTGTTCTCCCCCTCCCGGCCCATTCACCCGCCCGCTGCTCAGTACCGCCGTGCGCTCGCTGCTGCCGCCTGGCGGTCAAAATGCGGTACCGCAGCTCTACGCATCGTTAATGCCTCTTAAGAGGCCTTTTTCTGCACAAGAAGAGTTTTTTGAAACATCAGCACTGTTTCCATAGGGCTTCCAAAAAGCAGTTCACGGTTATCTTCACTTATTGTCAGGAGCCCAACTGTTAATGTCTCAAACCCAGTGTGGTGATGAGACCTGAAGGGAAAATGAGCAAGGCCATCCTGGAAGGACAGAGGAGATGTCAGTGGTCCTCAGTGCCTCCTGGTGGCCCTGCTCCCTTGTGGTTCCTGACAAGGCCTGCTCCCTGCAGATAACAATAGGAAGAGGTAAGTTCTGCACGGGCAGGACAGTGTCCTAACCTCTGCACAGGGCTCTAGAAGGAGATTGTGCAGATTCATACCACCTCTCAACACCTGTGTGTAAATGGTGCTTTCCATACCCCACGTTTATAAAGGGACAGTAAAATATTGATGTGGGTGCACCCACCACCAAAGTGCTCCAGATTTGGACTGATCCCAGGATATGTGACAGGATCCCAGGGAGGCAATACCTTTCTCTTCTATCTTGTGCCCTCTCTCCTCGACGTCTTTTACGCCTGCTACTCGCTTTTGCTTTCCTCTCCTTGGTAGACATTACCTAGGCATGCCTGAAAGTAGTTGGTAAGAAAACAACACCTACACCACCAAAACACCTGTATCCACACCATTTATTGATTTAAAATCAATAAATTGTTATCCTGCAGGGATAGCCTCTTTCAGGGGATCATAATGATTTGCATCCCTTGCTGTCCACCGAGGGGGGAGAGACATCGTTACAGAAAATTCAGTTTAGAGTCAAATGAACCCACATTCACCTCCTGGTTCTTAGTGACTTTGTTATTTTTTATTTTACTGTATTTTTTTTCCAAAGAAAGGGTGGATTTTTCGTCGATCTGTTTGTGAGAGTTTCAAATCAGGTTGCAGTAAATATGTATAAGCAGCTGGGCTACAGCGTGTACCGGACAGTGCTGGAGTACTACTCTGCTAGCAACGGGGAGCCAGATGAGGATGCTTATGGTAAGTGCTTGTTCTGCCTCCAGTTCAGTGGAAGGATTCTCACCATTGAGGGTTCCTGGCCTTGTTTGTATGACTGATTTATTTATAATATGAAACAAATTCAGATAATTGTTGAGTGGGATTTTTAATACTCCTTTAAATGCCTTTTCCTACAGAAGATATCAGTTACAAAACTTGATCTTGTAGTTCGTGCATTTTATAGCATCTCTGACAAAAAGAAACTACAAGACAAGAAAAAATATGAAGTACATGTCTTGTAGGCAAGATGAAAATAGAAATGCAGCTTATTTACTTTTGTTTCTGAGGAACACTCACACCCATCACTCAGCCTTCTGCTAATGTTATTGGGTGGTGCTTTCTTGATTAAAAAATGATCTTATAGTAACAGACATTTCACTTAATATACTGCCTTTTTTTTGCAATGCCTGTCTTACTATAATAGCATTATTTATTCATTCATTTATTTTGCTACAGATATGAGAAAAGCTCTTTCCAGAGATACAGAGAAGAAATCAATTATACCGCTACCTCATCCTGTGAGACCAGAAGACATTGAGTAGCTATAAGCTGTGATTCTCAGGCAAAACTTACTAACAGTGTCAGTCTCCTTTCTCCCCCCAGCCTCCAAGAACTTATGGGTGAGAAATCCTAGGCTCAGTGTTTTTCCCCATAAAATGCCAAAAGCAAAACTGAGAAGCTTATGAAGACCGCTTCTGTTGGTAATGGCTGCAAACCCCTGCACTTAGCCTGTTATTTTTCCTTTCAAAAATTGGAAATTCAGAGACAATTAAAATGGAAATACCTCCTGTATGGTGTTTTCTTGGTTTTCTTTCAAACCAAAAATACCTGAAGACAGTTAAAACTCTTCAAATGAATTGCTTCATGACCAGGGAAAATACTGCAGAATACCCAAGAAACACAGCAGGGGAAGGCAATGTGTTAATACTTGCATAGGAGATAAACATGATATACATGATGTAGACATATCTTTGTCCCCCTCCTCATGGCACAGGCATGGGACTGAACTGAGGCTCACTGTGATTTGAAGAAGCCAGACAACCAAAGCAGTTAAGGGTTTCCATACAGTTCCAGACCAGTTCTATGTTGTGGACACCTGCACATACCTTAACGTCCACTGGAGTAATCTGCAGTAAAGATTTTTTTTTCTCTTTTCTCATACTCCTCTTGCTCGATTTCAAAGTCAATGTAGGATTTCCAAAGGACATGCAAAAGAAAGTCCCTTAGCATGTCTCAGATGTTCACAGCATCTTTAAACAACCCTGTATCCAGCTTTCTGTCCCTTTTCTCCTCACACTCTGGGTGGTGTCCTGTCTCTTGTTGCTTCCTTGTTCTGTTTCCCATCCTCATCCTGTCCCCCATTGCTATTTTGCTCTCCTGGTTGTTTGTTGGTTTCGTTTTTTTTTTTTTTTCTCTTTAAAATGTGCCTTGTGCCTTTTATAGAACCATAGAATGTTTTGGGATGGAAGGGACTTCAGAGGTCATCCAGCCCAACCTCCCTACACGTGTAGGGACAACTGCACCTAAGTTGGGTTGCTGAGAGCCTCATCAAGCCTGGCCTTGAATGATTCCAGAGATGGGGCCTCCAGCACCTCTGTGGGCAGCCCATTCCAGTGATCCACCACTCTCACATTAAACAACTTCCGTGTTCTCCCCCTCCCGGCCCATTCACCCGCCCGCTGCTCCTGCAGTACCGCCGTGCGCTCGCTGCTGTCGCCTGGCGGTCAAAATGCGGTACCGCAGCTCTACGCATCGTTAATACCTCTTCGTGAGTACCAGCAGTGTGGTATCTATGCATCAGTGAGAGCCAAGCAGTATCAAAATTGCCATACGTGAAGCAGAAATGGAATACTATCTGGGAGCAGTTTACTATAATAATATGGTAATGACAATGTTCCTGATTGGGTTCCTCATTCATCACAGAACTCACAATTTAGAGGAGTTCCCTTCTGCTTCATCTTCTTTTCCTCTTTGGAGCAGCCGAAGAGAACTTGGACCCGAGCTGGGGCGTGTCTCTGGCTCGGGGCCCTTCACAACAGTAGATTGATCATGTAACGATGTAACTTAACACTGCATCTCCGTGAGGCCTGAGGGGTGAGTGGCCGCCCCCCGGAGACAGCACATCAGCAGCACTGCCACCCAGCGTCGGGCTGCTCATGGCACAGAGGTGAGGAAAGGTGTAGGCAATAAGCCGCACCCGAAGCTGAGCAACATGTCTGTCACTCGGCTGCAGCTCAGCCCCCTTGGGACTGGTCCGCTCAGGTGCGCCATTTGCCGTTGCTGCCCCTCTCACAGCCTTGAGCGTGCCCTGGGCGTGGCTCAATTTTCCCCAGCCTATTCCCTGCAGCCCTTCACTCGCCGCAGTCCCTCTCCCAAGTCTGGTGCTACTTGCGGGGAGAAGATGCTGAGACCTCTAAAGCCGTGTATGGGTGGTCGGCACAGTGCCCATGTCGCAGTTCCCATCTTTGGATGGTTTGAACTGGGCTAAGAGGATCCCACACCACGCGCTGGGGGACTGGGGGGCAGCAGGACAGGGCCCAGCACGCGCACGGGGGAGACCGGGGTCGCGTGTGTGCCCGTCCCGCCGCTCTCTGCTGCCACCGCGCGTTCGCAGCGCCGTACCGCAGGAGCGGCTACGCGCCCCTACCCCCGGCCGTTGCCGTTGCCGCTGCTGTCGCCCGGTGCGACAAACGTTGAGGGGCTTTTTTTTTTTTTTTTGCTTTGAAAACCCATCACCAGATGTGAATGTGGACCTTAAAGAAATCACCATGGTTTTATCATGGGATTGCTGTTGATGTTCTTGCGGCCCCATCCCTGCTGCTGAACAGTCCCTTTCTGAAGCAGATGTGGGCTGCTGCAAGAGCACGATGCTGAGCAAACCCAGAACCTGGGTGAGAAGAAGCCCAGCGCAGGGGTGTGGGATCAGGCAGGGTTGACAATTTGATGCAGCGATGAAGCTTGGTGGCTGTGGCAAAAATGAAACAAGCCAGTGACATGTGACATTATGGCAGGGGGACAGACATGCTGCACACACCCCCAGAGGAGCTGCTGCTGGGCCCTCGTTTGAAGGAGGGGGTGGATAACCCAAGAACAGACCAACCGCCTTTGTGGCAAAAAAAGGCAAAGTAGGTGGTACAGAGAGACTTACTAAATCAAGGCCCAAACACCATCAGCTCACTTAGGAAGTTACTTTCCATATACTGGAATAACCTCTTAACCTGTCTCCTCTCTGCTGTATTCCCAGCAGACAGCCAGTAGATTGAAGTCCCCCACCAGATTAAGGGCTAGTGATTGTGACCTCCTTTGCCAGCTGCTTCTAGAATGCTTTGCCTCCTCATCCTGGTTGGGTGGTCTATAGCAGACACCCAACAAGGTATCCACCTTTACCTTCCCCCTCATCCTTGACTATAAACACTCGACCTTATCATCACTGTCATCCTCTATACAATCAAAACATTCCCTAACATACAGGAATAACATAAATATAATAATCTATTAAGAACATATACTATATATATATATATATATACACACAAAAAAAACCATATAGGAATAATATATAGACCTTAACTTACAGAATAAACCTAAAAGACTATGAACTAGTCTATGAAAGCCTTGCTTTCAGATCATTTTTGGGAATGGGAGTCTTGTCTTTGCAAGGTGTAGAGGTGGGATGAAGCTCATGAACATAGACGGTGTCCTCATGCCAGACTGTATTTAGGGTATGTCTTCAATGGAATTAAGAGGTTGCATTTCCATGCTCACACCTACATGAGGGCACTGTAAGAGACGGGTTGGCATTTATGTGAGGAGACAGTAAAGTGTGGGGGAATAAAAGAAGGAGATGCATTTGAAGGAGGGAGAGAGCTGCCCTGCTCTTCCCATGGGAGACAGGCAATGACAGCCAGCAGGGCAGGAGAAGGTGCCAAGCAAGGCCATGCCCACCTCACAGCAAGCACCCAGGAGCTGCTCTCCCTCCAGGCGAGACCAAAGAACGGGCCCAAACACTCAGAGCTCCAAGCAAGCTTTGACTCATCCTCACAGACACCCAGCCAGAATTCAAAATGAAGGCAGGAGTGGTAGAACACCACACAGCCCTACTCCAGACTGCTGCGGGTACCTAGGCAGAATACAGTGTCTGTGGAGAAGCCAGGAGGAGAAGATGAAGAAGGAGGAGGGGAAGAAGGGGGGTTCCGGGTGCCAACTGCAGCGTCCAACATCGCCGGCTCTGTCATCATCCTCTGGCGGTGGGGAGGGCAGGAGGTGGTGCGGGGGGAGTGGGGCAGCCTCACCTGATGGGGTCAAGGAAGAGTCCGTCGTCCCCTTGTTGATGGGCACGGTGCCCGGCCATCCCAGCCCCGGGAGCATCGAGAGCAAAGGCTCCTGCGCCGGGGCGGACAATGAAGCTGACCAGGAAACAAACAGATTGTCTGAGAAGCAGATTATTATCTGACGGTAGGAGGCTGATAAAAGACATCTGGGGCTTTCAAATCCCCAAGGGACAACAGTGTGTTTTCTCGAGGAGCCAGTTGCATGGTCTTCAGATGGTGTTTGCACTTTAGAAGGGGCTTCATTTCAGCTCATTCCTGTGACACAGGCAAAGCACAGCCTAGCAAAAAACACGCTGTGAAAACAACCAGCCACACATTTGCTTTTTGAGTAACCAGACTAATTAAAGAGACTGACAGGGTGTGATGGGTCAATAATCCTTATTTAATAAGATTCTTTTCTGCTTTCCAGCCTCATGGATAGACCTGAAGTTCCTCATACCATGGCTAAAGCTGCTGGGGATTGTCTCCATCTAATTGGGTAACAACATCACTGATGAGCAACTGTGTCCACTACCACCCACCTCAAGGCTCAATGCAAAGTCTTTACTCGCAGCTGGCTCCTGTACAGAAATTTCACTCAATATTCCAGGCATATTCTTATTGATTATTTTTTTTCCTGTTCATTTTTCCTTTGAGGAACACATTATTTGTGGAAGTCTGGGAATGAATGTTACACCAAATTAGTATCATCACAGAGATAAGCAAACACTAAATTAAACAGGAAAGCAAGTATCTGCAAGCATTTCAGAAGACATTTAATTCCATCAACCTTGAAAAGACTAAAATGCTACATGAGTCTTTTAAAATTTGATTTGTTTTGTTTTTTCAAAGGGATTTTCAAACAGTATGCAATTAACCCTTCAAAATAATTGTTTCTTTCCCCACCAGAATAATTTCTAAAATGGACTTTCAATCACTATTTTGAGGGTATTCCTAGTGCAAACATCATGCTTTGTTTTTTCCCTTTTTCCCTTGTTCTTTTTGCCTTCCACTCTTTTCCAGTTTCAACATTTTTTTTTTCAGTTTACCCATGAAAAGGGGAAGAGGAAAGGTGAAAAAAAAGGGACAACAGAAAATTATAAAATAAATACAAGAATATAGAAGTCTTTGCTCTCTGTTGCAGTTGAGCAAGGATTCTAAACCCAAACAATGACCATAAATGCTTTTTCTATATATAAACTGAAAAGCAAGGGGAGAAATTCAAGAAACTGTCAACAAGAGCAACACATTAAATTGGAAAAACTCATCGGCAGCAACACATAAATAAGACCAGTGCAAGAGATATATATAATAGAACCTTTTCCACCATATTAATCAACAATAGGCTTCTCCTCTCCTGGAGGATCTTGCCATGTTCTTTCCAGGTTGAATTTGCTCAGAGCAGGGCCATCAGAACATGCAGGTGGCCTGCAGGGACAGACATCTCCAAAATCCTAGATCCCTCTGCGTGTGTTTTAACTCACACGAAGGCTGGCTGGTGGTAGCCAACCCTTTGTGAAGAGCACCTTGATGTAAGGATGCTTGTGTCAAGCTTCCTGGTCAATGACACCATGAGAATTCAGATTCCCAATTTTCCTTCCCTTTCCCATCCCCCCACCCTTGATTTTCTGATTTAAACAGTGATCCGAACACTTTTCCTCCTTCTCTTAACATATTTCTAAATGGAAAGACTTTTACCAAGAAGGCAGCAATACAGCATGTGAACCTCCTACCATATCAACAGATATCCTTCCACAGATGTTCTAGGGCAAAGCTCGTTTTCCACAACCCATGAGAGTTCATGGATGGCTGCAGTGATTAATTAACTCTGAAGCCAAGTGACTTATTAAGTAGTTACCATTGACTGATATGTTTTGTCATGTATTCATTTCAGTGCTTGTAGACCTTGGGAGCTTTCCAGCAAGTGAGTCCACATGTTTCCAATGTCTATCCTGCTGGTACTTCTAAATTAAGGTTTTCCACTTTCCCACTTGAAGAATTATTTTTTTTTGTCTTTAGATTACTTTGATCTGCACAGGGTTAGAGTGCTTCCTCCAGAAATCAACAGGATTATAAACAGGCAATGTCAAATAAACAAAAACAACACTTGTGTTTTTGTGTTTGTTTTGTGGTGTTTCTTTGGTGGTGGATATTTCTAAATCCAGCCTCAAGAAGAGAATTAAAAACTCCTGATGACCTGGAACACAGTCATTCCCCTCTGTGTTCCAGCACCAAGCAAGCAGAGTACAGGACTTATTTTGAGCCATTTCCCTTAGAAAAAGTCCCACACTGTTGAGGGAAGCTGATACTGAGACATCGCTGTGGTTTACAAGTTTACAAGTCCTGCTTGCTCATCCATTCCCACTGTTAACTTTACCACAGTCTTGCTGCAGATCAGTAGAATGGATACAAGTGGGATCTAGCTGTTACCACCTAGAAATTTAATGTCCAATTCTTGCTTTTTCCATAGTCAACAGAAATACAGCAAAGCTCAGCCCTTTGTAAAAGATGTGTCTGAAGCAGATGAGATGAAATTCCCATGGGGACATCTACCACTCTCCACTGAGTATTGAGAAGACCTAGACAATTAGTTTAGGCTACTCAGGTTTCAGGTAATTTCTGTTGTGTGATACCTTCCTCCCTGCCCCTGACTTATGATGCAGTTCTCACTAAAACCAGACTGTGCAACATTACCATCAAAAATAATATTTTCCTCCCTCTGTGACTCCCTTATATATTATAATCACCCAACATTATTAACTCAAGATGATTTTTTTCATTCCTCAGAGGAGATTTAACCTGGCACCTGAACTGTGTCCAACTTTTTTTCTGCCTGACCTCCAAGACATAAATGTGCTCTGGCCCAGAGGTCATCCACCTCTGAACTTCATGATGGCTTCTGTAATAAAACTAAACCTCCAGAGAGCAACAGCTGTGATCTCTGGAGAAAGTAAAATTTGACCATTAACCGCACAGTGCTGCTCATTTCAGCCAGAAATGAAGATACTAAATAGAGAGCTTCTGCTTTGTGGTTTTTGTTTAGGGAAGAAAGAAAAAAGTGGAATCCACTCTGCATTACTACAGAGTTTTCATCTGTCCTACTGCATATGTGAGGCATTATTATCACAGAATGTTAGGGATTGGAATTATGTTTTACCATGAAGCACAAGCATAATAGAGTACATATAACAAATACTTCTGAAAGAGCAAAGCCCATTAAATGAAGTAGGAATTGCTATGCTCTTCATTTTTTATAACCTATGATAGCAATAAACCCATCTGGTGGGTGTTTTCTCCATCACTTACAGGGTCATGTTAACACAAACTAAGACACCGGCACAAAAGCTCTTCAATTACATTGGTATCAGAGCAGAAGGTTTCCCACACCTGAGAAAGGTCAATACAAAGTCTGAAAGAAATCAGACTTGCTAGGGAGGAGAGGAAGGCTTTCAAAGAGCTGTTCACAACTCCTACAGTCTCACACCTGAAACATCCTCTTGGCACAGCTTAGAGTAGCCTTTGGCCACAATTCCTACAGAACCAGTTACGTGCAGCAGGAGTGCAGTGAACCTCATCATGCCACCTCTGCTTCCCTTTGTCTTCCTGACATGATCCCCTCTTTGTGAGACCTGCAAGGTCATGTGCAGCCTTGGGTCTCACTGATGGTCTTGGGAGACCTAACAGAAATCTCCGTAGGCTTAAAAAAATATCATCCACCAGCCTGTGTCCTGTGACTGCTTTGATTTGAAGTAGTTTGAAGACTGATGCCATGGTGAGGGGAGAAGGGAGCACCATGAAAGGGAAGAAGGTGGGGAAGGGTTAAGACTTACATTTGTGTTTTTTCAAGGCAAGCTTGAATAAAGGTACTTCCAAACATCTCACCAGAGATGTTCTGGGCATCCCTCAGTGTTGCAAGGGGTTATATTACAGACTGGCCCTTTTCTGAGGAGAATACATGAAAATCATATGGATAGAGCTTGTTTTCCACCAGAAAAAATGAAGTCCTCAGAAGAGCAACAGCATGCTGGATAAGTCCTAGAGCACGTCCTTAGTATGCATATTTTAGCTTGGCAAGAAGACCTTTTTGGGCCTGAGGTGCCAAGCAATATGGACAGCTTCCAACCCCATCACAGATATGTTCTCCATCTGCCTCTGGGAGGAACAAGAAATGTGTCCTTGGATCTTCCCAGTACCACCAACCTGCTCACCCCATTGCAAACATCCCAACTGGGGTTTAGTCCCAAGAGTATTCCTCAGGTCGATCTGTCTGTGGGTTCCTGGCTAGCAAGCAAAATAGCCCAGTCCCAAACACACTCCTACCCCAGTGTCACATATGGATTCACTGTCTCTACAAGCTAGGTAAATTCTCATTCCTGATCGAAAATATTAAAAGATTAAAAGACAAACAAACAAATAATCCAGTAGGGCTTTGTGAGTGCATTTTCTAATAGCAAGGAAGGCATTTTGCAGGTACCACTTGCTTGCCCAAACTCTGACAAAATATAAACCATGCAGATGGTTGACCCAGGGTAAATATTTACCTTTATCCTCCAAAGGCACAGGAGTTTTACAAGAAGATTGAAAATATAGAATAATAGCCTTCCTTCCACACACCTTGTTTACGCTAAAGCTTCTTTGAGTAGTTATAGAAGCAAAGTCAAATTGAGGCAGGAGTAAATTTAAAACTGTGTTGTCCCCTTTTTCAAAATCATAATAATATACAAACATGAAGAAAAACTGTGTGTGCTGGAAAAGAGGCCCCAGCTTGCCTCCTAATGATAAAGTCATTTTCTCCTTCATAGGATATCCTTCTTTGAGGGTAAAGCAAGGAAAAAAAAAAAAATAGAGAAGAAGAGCAAGAACGAGCTCAGATGTTCAAGATCTCAGATGTGTGACATTCTGTCCTAGCAGGGGACATTGGCTCTAGCTGGCAGGGGAAATGCAGGGTCAGGTTTTTCAAAACAAGCTGGGCTGATCTGCAAACAAGCTGTGTGAGCTCCTCTCACAGTGAGGCTTTGCTACTGAAGAAGCAAAGGAAGCGCTTGGTGGGTTTCAGTGATGGGAAACGTGCTCCAGTGGACAACTTGTGAGCACTCCAAGTAGAAGTGCCTGATGATTTCTCCCACGGTTGCGGGTGGATGAAGCATCTCACCGGTGACAGGAGGTGAGTAATTTAGACAACTGAGGATTCAATGCCTGACATTCAAGGATTAAAGCACAAGTAGAGCATGCCTGGATTTATATCAGCTGTATGGAATATGCTCTAGAAATCTACATTAGGGAGATAAAAAAACCATGAGCAATTTCTGAACACTGGTTGTGAATCAGTGTCTAGAAGCAGGAAAGGGAATCTCTGTCCTTATGCATTTTATCCCTAATTAAGGTATGACAGTGAATACCGTATCCCTGAGTATGGGTGACAGTAAACTGGGATGACAGCAACCAGGAGTAGTAAAGCTTCTGCCAAGAAACATAGGGTACCATGCAGCTGCCCTTTGTCCACTGGCATGTGAGGATGTCTTCCTGTGCCCCCTGCTTTCTGCAGTGTGACTGTGGCCACACCAAGGGGTGCAGGAGCAAACATACGGACTGAACAGGTTTCAGAGAAGTAACTGCAGCTTTAGAGATACTCACAGCCGTGCAAAAAGAGCAGCAAGATTTTGTAAGAACAGTCATAGTGGAAAGGAAGAACATAAGAATAAACAAAACAGTAACATCTGATACTTTCTGATAATATTTTCCAAGTATCCAAGAATTTGCAGCTCAGATGTTTCCAGGTGCAGTGCTTTGGATTTAAAAGCCTTTAATGTGTTTTTTCTGCAGGTTGTAGTTCTCATTGATGTAAAATTATTTGAGAATCTGAGCTTATGCTACCTTTTATAAAAGTTTCAATGCTCTCTGGGGCACCCACTAATATAGATATCTGAGATAACTTCTGAGTGCTTTTGGGGCCTGAAGTAAAGCAATTTTGGCTCCCTAATTAGATAGCATCCTTATCAATTCCAGAAGAACAAAATAAACAACAACATACCTGTGCAGATTTTCCCTTCAGGGGAAACAAGGTGGGAGGAGGATGGATGCACTTTCCACCTGCCTTAAACCAGAGCCAGTTCAGTCTCTGGCCCAGGCTTAAGCCCCCTGATCCCACATTGGGGCTGATTACCCACAGGGCACATGTGCTTCTTGTTAGGGGGGTGAAGAGACACTAACTCAGCCTTGTAACCCTCAGCTTGCAAAGGAACTTTTAAGAAAAATAAACAGAAACAAATCCATCCTCCTGGTATCACTTGGAAATTATCCACCAGCCTTCACCTGAGAAACTAATTTAGGATATAGCCAACACAACACACTGGATTTTACTCAGGTGCATGGGCCACTTTGAAACCAGGTCTTCGAGTTGTCAGGAGAATCTGAATTTTTATCATGAATACATGGTCATTCTGTCATTATTTCTTTAGCATCCCACTGTTTCCCTGCTGAGTGTGTGGCTTAGGTAAAAAAAAATACTAACTTAGTTTACCAGAGAGGTCAGTGGTTGCTAATATCACAGAATCTTCATTAATTTCTTTGAAAGCATTGTTTTCAAACAGGCGGAGGTGCTCTGTGCTCCTGCTGAGACTAGCAACCTGAGAAAACATTTCAATGTCCTCTCCCCAGTGATGGACCTCATGGACTTACAGATGGTACCATCTTGCTGTCATTCACTTGTGATCAGTTCAGTTTGGCAGAAGTTTTGCAGTGGGAGCTAATTTGGGAGATTCTGCTGATGAGAATGTCCTAGAGCAGATGAAAGGAAGACCCAAGTACCTCCCTTGCATCTCTAACAGAAGATAATGCAAAGAATATATATATTTTTTTAACTGTAACAGATGCAAATCAAGTTCCACATCTCTTGTTATCCAGTGCAAGTCACAACACTGAGTCTCAATATTTTAAAGCTATTTGTAGGAGAGAGTGTCACAAATTAACACCACCCTTAAATAAACAGACCAGCAGTTATAGTGTGTGTTTCACAAGAAAAAAAGCCAACAAAGTAGCAAACACACAGTATTTTTCCTAATGGGCACTTCTTGCTCCTTAAATTAAAAATAATGAAGAGCACAACCCAAACTATGCTCAGCCTTCAGAATAACTTTGCCATTTCTGATTTTCTGAGGGAAAAATCCCCCAGGCAGCTCACAGTTTGCTGTACGAGTTCCCCTCAGGTGAACCTTGGCTTCTAGACCCCTCCAAGACCTCACGGATCAAAACACACCAGGCTGAAAAAGGAAGATAGTGGAATAAAGGGGAAGAAGCAAAGCTATTTTGATTGCACAGTGCCACCCACTGTCGGAGAGACAGACAGCACCATGGCCACTGCTCAGGGATGATGGGCTGCACTTGTTACTCAGACAAATCACAGAAAATAAGAATGGTTTGGATTGGAAGGGACCTTCAAAGATCATCTAGTTCCAACGCCCCTGCCATGGGCTGGGACACCTTCCACTACACCAGGTTGCTCAAAGACCCATCCAACCTGGCCTTGTACACCTCCAGGGAGGGAGCATCCACAACTTCTCTGTAAACCTCTTCCAGTGCCTCACCAGCCTCACAGTAAAGAATTTCTTCCTGATATCTAATTTAACAACACACTCTTTTCTTTTGCAACTGTTACCCTCATCCTACCACTACACTTCCTGATAAAAAGACCTTTCCCGTCTTTCCTGTAGGTCCCCTTTAATTCTTGAAAGGCCATTTTAAGGTATTCCTAGCACTTTTCTGTGCTGAACAGCCCCAGCTCTCTCAAAGTGTCCTCACAAGGGAGGTGCTCCAGCCTCCTACTCATCTTCATACCCCTCCTTTGGACCTGTGCAAGCAAGTCCATGTTGATCTTATGCTGGGGTCCCCAGAGCTGATCAGAGCTAGTGTACCCTTCTGCAGAGATGGCCTCAGAGAAGAGATCTTTCATTAAGATTGTTATTTGCTACTATTTCCATCCCTGCAGATACTGCCTCCTCCTCAGCAGGCACCATCCCCAGGGAGGGAGTGCTTGTGAAATATTCATACATCAGAAGAAATTACATTTGTAAGTGAGGACTGAGGAGCGACAGCTGGCTGGAGGGGCAAGCAGAGAAAAACAATAGGAGCAAGGGAGAAGGAATTTAAAAAAAAAAAAAGCAGAATGTGGGAAATTACAGGTGAGCTGTGACTTTCCCCTGACAAAATGAACATTGAGTCTTACCTCAGTGAGAAGCCTCCTCGACTGCTGGAGTTTGCTTCTGGTGGCCACAGAAATGCTCCTGCACCTTTTAGGGTCTGGAGCATGGCTGGCTCAGCATGTGAAGTGAATTGATTTTCTCCTCAATCAGGGATGGCTAAACAGCACTGCATTCGTCCTGCAGTGAGGCTGGATATATAACCTCACATGAGCACAAACAAGAGGCAAAACAATTCCCTAACCACTGGCAGATCTGTGTCACTGGACTGAGTGGTTAAGGCATCTCTGCAGAGGCCACCCCAAATTTAAAGAATTTTTTTTTCACTACAGCTAATTCACATTTTGGGATCTTTGTCAAATTGGATTGAACAGTGGGGGGAAATGCAAAACCAAGCCCTTTTACCCCTTTTAGTCCTGCACAAGAGGCTTCCAGTCCATGATCAGCAAAACACAGGCAGGTGCTTGGTGTAGCCCTCAGGCATCTCCAGTGCATAGCTGCAAATATTTTACAAGGTGATGGACCACTACTGCTCCACAAATGTAGTGCAAGACCTCTCTGAGAAGTGCATATTCCCTCCTAAACCATTCATTTCTTTTCCTCTTCTCTTCCTCTCTCACAATGAGGATTGGATTCCTTACTGGGGCCCAGAGGCCAAGATCTCCAGCAGTGACAATAACAGTAAACCCAGGAATAATCAGGTTTTTAAATGCTGTGCTCATTAGGATCCCCTCAATACTGCTGCTGTCTGTTGCCCACTGCTGCTTAATTTACCCAGATACCCACAGGGAAAAATTTGAAAGCATCCTACAGAAGTTTTCTTGAGGGGGTTGTTTCCCCTCAGCATAGGAATGATCCTTACAACCCTTCCTGCACCCTCCCAGCTTGGTCCTCACCTCCCTCGCAGGAAGCATACACACGCTCACATGATGCAGGAGCAAGTTTTGACTATTTTAGGGCCTGAAATTTCCCTGTTGGCATGGCAACTTTTAACTCCTCACCTCTGACGGAAGCTGCTTAAAATAGAAAATCCAGAAAGCTGGCATTGCACTCCACACTCACCCAGCCTGGCTCCAGCATGGCAAGCAGGGCAGGGTCTGGCCTCTTTGCATCAGAGAAATGGCAGGGTTAAGGAAGACAACCCATGGGCTGCCCACTGGCTGCAACTGCAATTTCTAACACACCACCCAAATCTTCATGACCTTTGGAGACTAAAGGTATCATGTCCTCATCGATCCTTCTTTGCTCAGAAAAGCTTTATTTCAATGTTTCCATATTTTCAGACTGCCATTGACCCTCCATTTTTCCCTGGACACTGTCTCACTCCTAGCCCTGACCTCCAGGGCTGTTCATTGCAATGGGATTGCTATTTTGACAAAGCCTCCCCAACTCCCCAAGGTCCCTTTTTTGTTTGCTTTGTTGTGGTTTTGTTGTTTGTTTTGAGGGGTGTTTTTCTCTCTTTGGAAAAGTCATTTATTTTTTTACAAATATTTTTTTTCTCAAAGCATTATTTTTTCCCAGCTCACATATAAACAATTGTGATTATACAGGGCCAAGTGGGCATGTGGTGTGTCTCCTCTAATCTCCACTTAACCTAATTCATTTTCTGTCTAAGAACAAAACTCAGTGAGATTCATTCAAGGAAACTGGATTATGTCTCTTTCAGCCTACAACACTCTCGTAGGATTAGGGAATAAAAAACCCTAGAAGTCATTGGTGAGCCACTAAACCTGCAACAACCCAAACACTTAAAGCCCTTTTTGTGCTTGGATTTGAGGTAGGAGCCACGGTGTGCAGAAAGAGCTTCTCCACTGAAGCATCATCACCAGTGCAGGCTTCAGAAATGTGTTGAGATCTTGGGGATCTGGACCTTGCTGTCATATTTTGTTTCTGAGGGTTTTTTATTTTCTCATCTGTTACCCAAAGTTTTCTGGAGAGTCCAATGAAGGGAGTCACAATGTCTGGGTTTTTTTTGTTGTTGTTTTGTTTTCTTGGAGGAAATTTAGGTGATCTGAAACTGAAAAAAAAACAACCATCTTCTGTCAGGAATAAGCATTTGTTTTGTACAAACACAATCACCATTGCTTGTTATTGCTTCTAGGAGAGGTTGTTGACATTTTTTAATCTAAATACTTTCTACCCTTCCTCCAACTGATGTCTTTCCTTTTATTTTCCCCTCTTCAGTTTTGGCAGGTAAATACTATTTAACACATAGTGGTTTTAAGCTATTTATACACTCTCACTTCTATATGTTTTTGGCAGTGCAACAAATGTCCATGTCTGGAGGGGGTTTTTTACCTTTCTGCAGCTAGGCAGTGAATATTAGTATCAGGGAGTTCTCTCTCCTCTGGCTTTATTTTATACAGTCCCATCCTTTTCACTGCTTACCTCCTTCCCAAACTTGTCAAAGCTGTTCCAACCAAAGAAGGGGCAACCCCCAGTTCTCCTCCGGATTGCCTGAAGCACTCCACCAAATTAGTCTGGGACAGTAACCTTTGCTTTCCAGACTAAAAATGAACTCACTCCTTAAAAGATTCCACTTTTTCCTATTATATCTTATTTTGGAGATCCACAGATGCTTAAACTGAACCACCTTTGACAAGCTCTCTTTTGCAAGAGCTGGACTGCTGCAGGCTCTTGGCTCCAGGGGGAAGCAGGAAACAGTTGGAAGGAGAAGACATCTCCAAGCACAGTGGTGAGCTCTGGCCAGAAGCAAGCTGGGGACACTATCCCCTGCATCTGTTTCCTGCTTTTTTTAGGGTATACAGACTCCTTTAAAAGCTGACATTGGAAATGGGGATTCATGTATTCTACTTGACTTGTGTTTCTCAGTCTCTGTTCATAAATTCCATCACAGTTAAATGAGGGATGCCCATTCCCCAGATCAGATAGAAAGCCAGGAATCTTCATCTCTTACATGCAATGCTAGAGGAGATGTAAAGTTTACTACCTCGAGTGTGTGCTCTTGTTTGGGCTAAGAGGCAGCAAATCCTCATTTCCCATGCAAGGCTCCTCCTGAGCTCCTCTGTGGGCAGGGGAGCTGCCATGGTCTCCAAGGGAGATGGGAAGAGGCCGGGTTATCAAGAAAAAGCAGCCAAGCTGGGTAACCGGATGCTCACTCAAAGGGCCTGCAGATAAGAGACAAATGGCAAAAGAAGTTCCAAAAGAAGAATAATGGAGACTAAAATATGCACTTAAGAGTCTCATTTCCAGGCTGTGGTGGTGTGAGCCCTGGCAGGCCAACAAATCAGGTGTTTGGGAGTGAATTACTGAGGTGTGTTCACTCCAAATATAGGTTTTCCTGGAGCTGATGAACAGCAAACAAAGTTAATATAACCATGTAGCTCCATTTATATCTTGGTCTATAGTGTCACTATTAACACTATCAATCCCAGGAGTTTTATTTCTTTATTCCCCTGGGAGGTACACTAATCCTGAGGTGTGCCAGGCACAAAACCTGTCAGCCTGGAGCTGTGGGTGGGTTCCCACTGGGGCAGGAGGACTACAAAGGGTGCTTGTTCCTGGGCTGCCCAAACAGACAGGGTAAACACCCTTGTCCCCAGCTATTATAGGAAAGGGTGAGTCCACAAGTCCTGAGTCACTCCCTGAGGGACACCCAGCAGAGGAGGTTGTGGTCACCTGCACATCCCTCCTGACCCACCATCTGCCTTTGCTGTGGCTACAGCTGGCCCCTTCCAAACAGCTGAGACTCTCCAACATTTGCTCCCAGGGGAGAGTACCCTTCCTTTCCCAAATTCACCCCATTTATTTCCTCCTTCTCCTGCACAGTCCCAGCTCCTCCTTCTGGTGCTCCCTCCTCCATGGCAGGGATTAGAGGTGATGGATCTCACTCTGGGCCAGCTCTGGGTTAAGATTAGCCCATTGCTCCCTACTTATGATGTTCATCTCACTGTATAAGCAGAAGTGGGGAGAAAAAAAACAACATTTAAAATAACTCAAATATCTAAGCTCCCTGTCCAGGTTTGAGCTTCTCACAGCCTTGTCAGACGATAAAGTGATGGCCATATAATCATGTTGCTTTGAGCTTTGGCACAGTGGCCAAGATAGAAACATGTGTGTGTGTACAAAGGAAAGGGCATAGTCAGGATGAGGAGAAAAGGATCAGGAAGCAGTGCAGATTTGTCCCAACAAAGAAAGTTTTTCCTCTGCACTGCCTTTGTTCCTGCCTCCCTCTTCCCAGCCCCACACAGGCCACCAGCTGAAACCCAAATCAGTGCTCTGGCTCTATTCAAGGGAACAGAAACTTGCTGTGAGAAGTACAAATGTGAGGGTAGAGGAGAAGGGATCTCTTAAAATTATGTATAAAAAAAAAGTCTGCTAGTACTTAATTTAGAATATATTTCTAATGAGAATTGCCTGGGTAGATTGCACAGGTTACTAGAAAGTCCCTTCTATACCTCACAGTTAGTCCAACTATTTAAAATCCCCTCCTCAAATACCCCCAACTGCCATGGCTTGCAGGACATCTGCCAGGGAAGGATAAGACAAAGACACAAACATAAATCACAGCCATTAATGGCAAAGCCATATGTATCTGTACTCAGCCTTTTGTGCCTTTGCCTTCAATCCACATCTTACCCATCTGATCCATCTCCCTCTCTTTACTGCTCTTTCACATCAATCTGTGCTGCTCCCCTTTATTTTTTCAAGCACAGCCTCTTCTCCCTAACCTGCTTGACTTCTTACATCTTCCTCCTTAAGCAGCTCACTTGCTCCTTTTATATTTTATCTATTCCTGCAGCATCACCCTCATCCTTACCTCCCTGCTTGTCTTTCCCAACAGATACACAAAATATTTTTTGTCGTTGCTGTGCTTTTCAGATATAAGCCAATTATGGTCTACAAGCTAGCAGGTCAGTGGTATGATTCTTATTTTTGTAGCCCTTGGTTCCACAATGTCAATGCACACACATAAACATGCATGGAAAAAGGATGAGGGTCTTTCAGGGAGGCAGGGCCCTGGTTTGAGAGGGAAAGCTAATTCTGATCAGTGATGTTACTTTTCAGCTCAATTCTTCTAACTAACTGCACTGTCTGAGGTTAACATTTTCACAGGCACTGTCTGTATCTAAAAGTGATAATATTTGATGTTTACAGTTACTACCAAGGATTAGTGTGCAGAAAGTCTCTTTCTGGTCCTGGGCAGACCAAGGTCACTGCTGAATCTTGTGTACAACATAGGGGGTGCAGAAAGTAAAAGGCCACACCTGCAGGGAGAAGCAACCAGGACAGATGACCCTGACCCAACCAACAACAGATTCCATCCCATATACATCATATTCAGTAAAAAGCTAAGGGATCAAAAGGGTCAAGTTTCTTCTTCAATGGATGGTGGCCAAAGAGGACTCCCCATTCTGCTTTTGATCCCAATCATATTCTAAGTCCACTTCCAGAACCCAGCTCCTAAATCTGGTTCTCATCTGCTACTGAGTTTAGCTTAGGATTTCCCCAGTATCAGTGTTGAGGTCAAGATACCATCAAGGGTATCATGGCTTCACATCTGCTAGTAGCTAACACCACACATCTGCTCACTCACCTTTCCCCCCCCATACACACTCATTTTTTTCCTGTGCAATGGAAAGAAGAACTGTGAGGGAGAAACACAAAAGAAAAAAAAAAAAAAGATATAAACACAGTTTAATAAAATAACAGAAAGAGAGAATAAGACAATACTAATGCAATGATAGACAAAGCGAGCAATAGAAACAAGGATTTACCTGCATACAAGACACCGATTTTCCCTGCTCCAGCCAAAGTGAAGTAATGTGAAAACTGGCACACCCAACCTCCCCTTATATAGGGGCATGACTCAGTATGGTATCAGCTATCCCATTGGCTGGTTCAGATGTCTATCCCAGCTGGGGCCAATCCCAGATGCAGCTCCTCCCAACTGTTTGGGCCAGCAGCTGCTGGTGATAATTAGCCCAGAACAAATACAGGACAAAAGGGTCTTAGTTCAATAGTGGTTTCATGTATATTTTTATATCTTTTATTTTATTGCTATTATTTTAATTAAAGCTGTTTTAGTTTTCCTATCCATAAATTTCTCCCTCTTCTTTTCACCCTTGGGGAAAAGAGAGGGGTTAATAGAGAGCATCTGTCAGTCATTTAGTGGCCAGTTGTATTGGGTCTGCCTGAGATGGAGTTAATTTTCACCCACAGCAACCCTCTCAGTGCTGTGCTTTGCCCTGAGAGCTGGAAAGGTTCTGATAACACCCCTGTGTTGTGGCTAATGCTGGACTCACACAGAACCAAGGCTGGTTTTCTAACATTCCTCTTTAGTGGGATGGAGTAGACAAGATCTTGGAAGGGGACACAACCAGGACAGCTGACCCAAACTTACCAAAGGGATATTCTATACCATATTACTTCAACTTAACAATAAAAGCTAGAAAAAGGAGAAGGATGGACATCCACTTGCCTACTGGAGCAAACGCTACGCATTTGGAGCCCTGCTTCCCAGAAAAGAGGCCAGACATTACCTGCTGAGAGGAAGTAGAGAATAAACCTTCGGGTTTTTTTGCTTCTGTGTGTGCAGCCTTGCTTTACTTTTCATTACACTGCCTTTGTCTTAACCTATGAGTTTCATCTTGTTTTCTTCTCCCTCATCCACCTGAGAGGATGGGGAAGTGACAGAGCAGCTTAGTGGGCACCTGGTATCCAGCCAAGGTCAAATCACCACATCAGCCCAGTTTTAACCCTTGACAGGTTGCCAGACAGCCACCAAAACCCTGTAAAAACAGTAAAAAAGACTGGTTCACATAATAGAAGCACTCCCTTGTCAACACAGGTTGCTCTCAGTGCTCAAGAGAGAAAAGCCACATCACTTGTCCTTTAACATCAGGAAACAGTCTGGAGAAAAAGCTGCCAACCTTAGAGTCATCTCCTTGTCCTTAAAACATCAGCCAGCCTCCAGATTTCCAGGACCATGGTTTTTAGCTGCCAGGAAAGTGTTGAGAGTCTATAAGAACCCATAGTTTTACTTTCAAGTGATAAAAAATCAAAACATAATAGGTCTCAGGTAAAGAAGGAAACCCTTCTAGGACTAGGAGTTAGATTACCACATTCCTGGGGGAAAAAAATAAAGTGCTGGGCAAACCAAGATCAGACTGTACCTGTGTCAGTGTTTGTCTACCTGCAGAAAATAATGCCTGATGTTTGCTGCCAGTGCTTTATTCAAGCCTGAAGTGCTTCCACCAAAGCAAAGTTGCTCTGCAGGTTTCAAACACTGAAAAATCAGAGGGGAAAACAAGGTTAAAATACTTAGGAGAACAAAGCAAATAGGAAAAGTTCTTCCATAAGTCAAATACCATTATGTTTTGCAGCATTGCTGGGAAACTTCTGGACTGTGGAACCTCAGTGTTAGCAAATCTTGTTAACAAGTGTTCATGTAAGGCACCAGAAGAATGGGTTACGTGTCTTATTGATTTAATGACAACTATTGCTGCTAGGAATTGATGCTTTCATTAGAGAAAGCAGATTAGCAATGAGCTTGTGGATGTTTGGCCAACACAGATGGCAGGGTACAAATGGTTTCCCCTATTGAAATATAACTTACAGGCAAGATGTAATGGAAGAAGACTCTGCTTGTATCATGTTGCTACAACACAGACCTGGTTTACTGGATAAAAAAATCCCATAGTTGCTGATACTCAGTGAAGATTATGATTGTGGTACCATCCTCTTGGAGATGACCTGTGAAATATCTGATAAAAAGTAGCCCAATATGTTGGTCTTTTTTGACACAAATGCGTTGCTGGCTCATGTGCAAGTTGGTGTGCACCAGGACCTCCCAGGTTCTTCTCTGCAGGGGTGCTTTCCAGCCAGTCAGCCTCCATTGTGTACTGGTGCCTGGGATCCACATTATCAAGATGTGGAAAGCAGTGGCTCTAATGTCAAGCCCTGGGGCACACCACTTGCCCCTAGTAGACTTTGTGCCACTAACCACAACACTCTGGCCCCAGCCATTCAGTTGGTTTTCAACCCACCACACCATCCCCTCATCTAACCTGTACTTTGTCACCTGGTCTACAAGGCTGTTATGGAAACGGTATCAAAAAGCTTATTAAAGTCAAAGTAAACAATATCCACTACTCCCCCCACATCCACTCAGTCACTTCATTGAAGAAGGCAACCAGGCTGGATAAGCATGATCTCCTTTTGCATTACCCCTTTTCTACTGAAATAGCAGCAGAGCCTAAGTATATGATATTTTAAGAAAACAATGAGATTAAGAGACAGATGCTAAGTGTTCACAGTTCTTCTGACAGGGATTGACAGTACCAGTTTCTCTCAGATTGTGAGCACATGGCCTGCACTTCAGAGGATAGGCTTAATAATATTACAAGGCTTTCCCCTCCCTTGCTAGCAAGCTTCAGCAGCACACACTGTTGTGAGCATCAGAGACAAACACAGATGTAAATAAATAATTAGAAGCCTACATTTAGGGACCAGGCTCTGAAGAGGTTGCTTGTGCATATTTCACACAAGAAGCAAAGCAGGTTTCCCTGTGCCAGGTTATGTCCCACATCTCCTGGAGGAGGGATAGTGTTTGGCTCTCTCTCTTTCCGCTGCCCCTGGGGATGCAGCCTGTGTTTTCTTTGGTGTTTCAGGCTTTTTCACCAGCATTTAGTGCTCATGTGAGTGTACAGTGATCACACGTGATGGGAGGGTTGTCAAAGGGGAACTTTCTGTTTTCTGCTTCCTCTCTCTTCTTTTTCTTGCCTGCTTCACTTTCCAGCTTGGCCCCAGTTTCTTTTTCCCAGCACAACTATCCTATGTTACCCAGCCAAAGAAGGACTTGTCACAAGCTCTGCAGGTTGTGATCCATCCTGTAGCAGCCACTCAAAAATTTGATTAGGTGGAAACCTTCAATTAGATGGAAAAGGAAGAAAGAAGGGAAACTTCTTATGGTTGCTTTGGTCGCATCCTGTACCATACAATGGCAGCAAATAGACCAAAGAAGGAAAATAAAGATGACCCTCTAAGAAATACTATGTGATTGTCACAGTTCAGAGTCAAGACAGCCCCTCAGACCCATAACAGCCGCTCTCTTTTAACCCCCATCCCTCCTCAAAGGGGAAGAGAAAGGGAATAAGGGAGAGACTGAGTGATTAGAAAAGGAAACTAGAAGAGCTTTAATGAAAATGGCCATGACTCCGGAAATGGGTCCGCAGCTAGAGATACAGAATAAACAAAAACCACCAACATTCCTCCCAAA
>WYEA01021024.1:23842-45701 GCA_033558465.1 Alcedo atthis
GATTAGAAAAGGAAACTAGAAGAGCTTTAATGAAAATGAAAATTATAATAATAATAATAATAAATGGTATATATACAAATATGTACAAAACCAGTACCAAACCCAGCCCCCCACTGTCACCAGCGATGCTGTGGAGTTGGCACAGGGAGAGTCCCAGACTGGGCACCGCAGCAGATAGGAGCTGTGTTCAGGAGCTGGATTCTGGCACCAGGTTCAGGAAAACACTGATCAGGATCGAAGGCAGTATGGACAGAGTCCTCTTTGGTGCTCTGAGGGGGAGAGTCCCCCAAGAGAGGAAGAACCCCAACAACAACGAATGCACATACAAACAGATGCAAGCAAGACCATCCAGATCCCTCAGCTTTATCTACTGAATATGACATATATGGGCTGGAATACCTTATTGGTCAGTTTGGGGTCACCTGTCCTGTCTGCTCCTCCCTGCAGGTGCAGCCTTTCACTTTCTGCACCCCCAAAGTGGTACACAAGTTCCAGCAGTGGCCTTGGTCTGCATTCCAATCCTTTGTAGTAGCTCTAAACATGGGGTCTTATCACTGCCAGAAGCAGACACTGCCTGTGAGAACATGCTGCTAACTTCAGAAAGTGCAGTTAGTTAGAAGAACTGAGCTGAAAAGTAAAATCACTGAACAGAATTTGTTCTGTTCTCACTCAAACCAGGACAGTGATGTTTTATGTTTCTGGTTATTTTTTAATGTCCTGCTTAGACCACTGTAATGTTTATGAATTTGATTAAGTTGCTTCTCCAAAATCAGATGGTCTGCACTAATTAACAACGCAGGAATCTCTAGTCTCAAATCCCACACAGGAGGCTTTAGCATCCACAAGTTTCACAGGATTTTTGGGTGCTTATAACCTCCCAGGCAGGGCATGTCCTCAAGTGACAGAATTGAGAAGGAAAAAAAAAAAAAAAAAAAAAAAAAAGAAGAAGAAGAAGAAGAAGAAATTCCTCTCAAAATACAAGTTAAACATGCTTCAGATGCAAAATTAGCTTTTGGCAGAGAAGTGACTCATGGTGACAGGGCTTCGTGCATCCCTGCTCTGAAGCAGCCAGGATCTTTTTCTGGCCTGTGAATCACCAAAAGTGGTAGATGAGCATGTCTTAAGCTAAGCAAAAAACTGAGTGAGTTAAAGAAGATAAATGGCTCTTTTCTGCCCTCTGAAATAGCACTGCTGGCAACTTTGTGATGCCAGGAAGAAGGGAAACAGCATTTCCAAGTGTGGGTTAAAAGATGGAAACCTTTGTTTACAGTGAATTCTTGGGCTTTGGAAAGCCTGGCTGTGAACTAAAGGGGTAGATTCAGCTGTACACACAGCAGGCTCCTACATGGGAATGGGACATGTCAAGTCCTTGGAGGGCGTTATGCCTTTTTTCTTTTGCATGCTTTAGAGGGCCAGGCATGTTTTCAGGATGCTTTTGTGACCCATAACTCCCTCACTCCCAAGTCCAAAAACCCCAGGCTCTTCACAAAACCCCTTTAGTACTTTGAGTAAAGCCAGTGGGAGCAGGGATTGGGAAAGCACCTGAGCATCACCTTAAACTCCCATCTATATGCTTCACCTTCAGACACAGCCCCAAATGAACTTCACTGAGTGCAGCAGAGCCAGATACTCAAGGGCAGGCCTCATGAATTGCAGTTTTACCAGTTAAATTGCGTAAGGACAGAAGGAAGAAGACACCTATATGTTTGTTAAGTGGAGCACATACATAATTAATTTGGGTTTGAGTTGGGCTGTACAAAACTGAGCATGCACAGCACCTCCAGTCCTGTTTTGACAAACCCTTTCTGATCAAGACGGGGCACAGCATGAAGCCAAGAGACACATCTTCCTGCTCAGGCACCACCTTAACTGCCCATATGTGCTGCACTCTTGCTTTCTGTCCCCATGGGTGTGCTTTGTAAAGGGCTGGTTGCAGGAGCCCCAGCTGTCCAGGCAAAGGGAGGTATCAAAATAACATTTTGTTTGTGATCAAATAACTGCCCTGACAGAGTTTCCTGATTGCTAATGTGAAAACATCAGCCCTTCTTCTGCTCCTTGTTTCATAATGTTCCTCCTTGTCATATTTTGTTCCTACAACTCCTTTAATTAATTTTTTAATCCAGCTGACTCCCCACAGCATCATCCCTGACTCAAACAGTCTCTCATCCTGTAGCACAGAGAAATGTAGATGATTTTTTTTGTGTGTTTCACATCAAGTGGAATTAAGTGCTGGCTTTTGTCATGGCTAGAAAACATGCTCCGCTCTCACCAGAGGATTCCCTTTGGATAATTGCTCCTCACAAAATAGTACCTTCTCAAGCGTACATCATTAATTATCCCCCTGGTCAAGATTTTAGGGACCTTCCTACTTCAAAAACCACTATGACACTGATGTCATGGTTTAAACTGAGCTCATCTTAAACAATCTATCTCAGGTTTTATGGGAAGTGTAGCCATGAGCACAGGGAAATACTCAAATACTCAATATGATGTTGGTGAAAATTTTAGCTGAACTCTTGTTATATGGCAGCATGATGTTATTGGTACTGCTAGAGATGGTTGAAGGATGCCTGGGCATGTTGCTGAGTATGTCATTCCTCGTCACCCCAGACATCCAGTTGCAAAAACTGTTTTTGCCATTCCTGTTGTGAGCACAGGCAAGAGACTTCAGGCTTTTGTGCTTCCCTTCCTCAGACTTGAAAGGAAGGTGAAAAATCACTTCTCCCATCCCAGGAGAGTCATACAATGCTGCTGCTGAAGGGCACCTGAGTAGGAGCCCACAAAGGCTTTCTGCAAGATGCTGTGAGCAAGGATCATCCATGTCCCCAAAGGTACCCACCGATCCTTCTTGTTGAGCAGCAAAAGAGCGATGCACAAATGACATCCAGCCAGCCGTGCAGATCTGAGTACAAAACACTGCCTTAGCAAGGTTGCCTTGCTGAGCTCTTCAGCTAAACATGGCAACGAAGGCTGGCAAACAAACAAAAAAAAAAAGGGAGGAAAATCCAAACGCTGCTGTTGGTCTCAGGGTAATCGGCACAGCATTATGCAGAACAATTTGTAATCTTAAACTGCTGGCCATTCTCTTCTGGCAGCCACCACGACTTAAACAAATGTCTGATATTGCAAGTGACTGGGGTTTTTTTGTGCCTTTTACAAGAACCTCACCACAACAAGGAGTGCAAAGAGAGAGAAACACTGTTCCACAGACTCTGTTTCTCTCCTGATGTATGAATTGTGGCAGTACTTCCTTGACGCTTATTATGCTTGGTGCTTACAGTAGCACTTTGATGTCAACCTCACTCGAAGTGCCTTTTGCATAGCAATAGAAGAAACAAGCCCTGTGGACTTTGCTTGTGATGTTTTCCCTTTCTTCAGATGGAGAAGTGCTCAGAGAGAGAGGGGATGCAGGGATAAATTCCACAGTTTGACCCAACATGACAAATTTTGAATATGAATAAGTAATGTCAAAACAAAATTCAAGAACTTACTGGAGCAAAACTACTTTTTTTCTGTTTTTTTGTTTGGTTTTTTTTTATGACTTCTAGATAAGCAAAGCAGGTAGCAACTGCCTGGGTAATAAGTGATTAGATAATTCTTCTCCTGTAAATGTTCACAGCAATTCATCTAATCTCCCTCACAATTTACAAAACAAGGGAAGTAGGAAAGCAAGAGGCATAACAGAATACAGAGAACGAAAAATGCTCTCATTTGCCTTTTCTTGGCTTTTTAACTGAATTTCTTAGAAATCCAAATCTACCCCAATGACTGGAAAAGCTTCAGCCTCACAAGCAGTCTAGGCCTGGGTGCTGAATGGGATCAAACACAAAATGGGATGAGTCTCCCAAGCTGGAATTCACCGGATCACAGAATCGCTATGGTTGAAAAAGACCTTTAAGATCATCAAGTCCAATCATTATTTAACTCTAACAGGGGCACTACTACAGTGGTAATCAGACAGTTGACTTTTATTTCTCCATTCAGTTCCATGTTTACTTCTGAACACCTGCACTCACAGCAGGGTTGTGTTTCTGTATAACATATTTATACTTACTTGCTAGTGTCAGTGTCTCAGACATCTGCCAAGCTCCACCGTGATTATGGAGATGGCATCCAGGAGCCAAACTGGTCCAAGATGCATCCTGAGGTTGCCTAGTGGCACTTGCACCTCCCATTGACAGCTCTGGGAAAATCAAAACAACCCACAATCTGTTATGATAGGATGCAGAAATCTGCCCCAGCATGCAGCCATCTTGGGCCAGTAGTTATCTAGGAAGTGGGAATAGTCCCTCTCATCCCAGAAAATTAAGGATAAAGATGGTGACAGAGCTGAGAGCAGCTGAGTTTATCACAGCTTTGAATTTAAAAGAAACAACCCACTAATGTGTGCTCTGAGCAGATGGATGTCACACAAGCCAAAGTTTTAGGAAGCATTCCTGATTTTTCCAGACTTCTACTTCAAGAGCTTTCAATTACCTTTTTTTAGCCTCATGAAGATTGGCAAGGGTCAAAGAGGGATGGTGGTGGAATGGCAGCCAGGGAAAGGTAGGAGGTATGGGCTGGAGCCCCTCTGGACAAGGATGGGGAGCACTGAGGCTGGTGTAACTTATGTCCCATTGGGATCTGCAATAGATAACCCTATCCCATGAGCAGGGGTTTTGCTCCTGGAGCTGTTGCTCTTGTGTTCATACAGCTTTTCTCACGTGGAAAATTACATCTTTCAGGGAAGGACCACACAGAGCTTTATGAAGGCAATAGTCTGACTCCAGAAGATAATTGAGACACCAGATTTGCAAAAGCCTTTAAAGCATTTTGTTCATTCAAAAGCATTTTGCTCAAATGGAGTATGTAGAGAATTGCTGGCTTTCTGTCTTATTTTTCAAGCCTTTTTCTTGCTCTTAGATTAGTTTCTGAAAAACCCAGCCCTGTAGGAAGGTTACCACAGGCTTGGTGCTCACCCCTTGGAGTAGAAGTTGGTGTGAGCAGGCACACAATAACTCATAACCTTCCTGGCTGCCTGCCTGGCTGCTCACTTAAGGTTCTGCTCCTTGATATGTATCTCAACAGGAATGGGGGTTTATTGTCAAATAATCCTTCATTCTGAAATCCTCTACCTCAGCACTCCGAAATATCAAGAGATAAATGCTAATTTCAGCAATTCCCTGAGCCACATTCACAGAGCTTGTTCACAGCGTTTATCTGTCTCACTTCAGCCAAAAATTGTTGTAATACTTCTTCTTGGCAATAATTTGAAAAAGCTGTAGCAACATGCCACCTGCCCCTCCACACAATGTGCCTGTTCCAGTCTTTTACTGGCAGCTACAGGAACCAGATGCCAAGGTGCAGAAGATAATTTCCCCATTGCAAGGAACATCTGTCTTCTGAAACTCAAAAGACCGTCATGCCTCCCAATCTCTCTGATGTTGCTTTTGGTTGTATAATGAGGTCATAAGTGAGTTGGTGGTACAGTCTCACTCTTCTAGACACCTTCTGTCTTCAGGTGACCTTTGAATGTAGAAGATTAGTTGCTTTGCCCAAAAGACCTGATTTCTTGAAAGCTTCTCATCTTGTTTCCCAGATGAACTTTTTTTGCTATCCTCAGACCTAACCACTTTCTGCTATTTACAGTGGTCTCTTCTTTCCTTGTAAAAGGTTAATATGGTGTACTACACCAAGATTTGCTGATCTGTTCTCCACGCCCCTCACCTTCTGTTTGTCTCAACTTCAAGCAGTTCTCTGGAAAACCTAAATATGGAGTTTTGTCATCCTGAGTTGCTCCTGTAGCCAATGGCCTAAAAGATGCAAGAGATATTTCTCCTAGCAGGAGTTACAGCCAGGCAGGATTGTCCACTATATGGTCTGTCTTTCCCTCTCTGAGTCTAGATGAGGCCTTGGATGATCACAGTCCTATCTTGGACAGTTTAGTGATATGTAATTAGCTAACTTGTAATTCAGTTTTTCTTAGAAGATATCAGAGGTGTTTTGTCCAGATCTCAGCCAGGCATCAGATAGATATCTGGGCTAAGATCTGGGCTATGGGGCAGCATGGGATTCTCCAGGTCTCACATCAGAAGGACTTTGTGAATATCTTCTTTGGGGGTGCATTATGGGTATAAAAGAGCCAATAGCCGCATGAGGTGCAACACTAATAACATTAGATTTCCACTAATGTTATTTTGGCTGATGAAAAATATGCTTTCTGTCTTCTATCAAACACACTGAAATGTAGAGGCATTAAATTAAATAAATGCCTATTTTTTTTTTAATACTCAGCAGGTTTTTTCATATGAACATTTGCTACAATAGAGTGGTGCATTATTGTGGTAAAGCTAAACTACTGTGGTTTGAGTTTTGCAAAAATAGTTTTTTTATACTAAACAAACATGGTCTTTTGGTTAGTTTGAGGTGGCAACAAATGAGTCGGAAATAAAAAGCCTGGAAAGTTAAGAGACTGCTTGCTCTGTTCTGTTTGCTACTTACATAGGAGGCATTCTTGATTTTATAAGAAACTTTCTTTTCTCCCCTCCTTAATCTGATGTTCTTTGCCAGGACCTGGAACATAAAAATTAAAAATAATGGATTATCCTGTATCAATTATGAGACATTTACACCTTGAATGCAGGCTATCACTATTATAAATCTATTATCAGTAGTCCTTTTTCCAAGTATGGATTGGGAAAACTGGTCTGCTTTGAAACCAGGTTTCTCCTGTCCATTGGTGGAAGGAGGGATGCTGGACATGGTTTGGCATCTATGTCTTGTTGCTCCTCGGGCACCTCCTGCCTGTTCCTCTTGCCTGCAGGGGAGAAGAGGATCCCAAGAGCATGACAGCCATGTCAGAAGTCACAGTCTTCACTAAGTTCCTCCCATAATCCACCAAGATGAAAGGTTTCTCTCCTTGGGCTTTTGTTTCAGCAGCAATATCTGAGCAAACAGAGAGGGACCACCAAATCCTTATCACAGCTGTTGGCAAAAGCCTCAGGAGACCAGGTTAGCACAAAGCTAGGTGTGGGACAGTTGGTCTCACAAAATGGCCAAGGATTAAGTGTCTGAGTGGAAAAACTTTACTGAGAGGTGCATTGTGTTGCCTAAAAATAACTACCATTTTTTATCCAAACCACATCCCTCTGGAGCGCTCCAGCATTTAAGTACATTTGGATTCTAAGAGGAATCCTAATCAGTGAGACATTTTGCTTTGGCCACAGACCTCTCTGAAGTCAATGGGAAGCATCCGCAGAGGCGATGGGAGGACTTGGCCATCACCCATTCCTAATCACTGCAGCAGCAAGTTTGCTGGTTTAGTGGTTTCCTTTAATTGGAGTGAGCTCTGGCATGCAGAGGAGCATTAAAATCCCATGAACTTGGCTATATAAAGAGCACGGACTGGCAAACAGGGCTGGATGGACTCTCATCCCATTCTCTGCCATGTGGGAAAAGATCTACTCCAGACACCACATTTCCCTTTTCAAAAGTGTTTACCTGTAATACAGAGGGTCCCCAGGATTTGGTGTCTTCCCATGGGCTATCCACGGCATACTTTGAGGAGCCCACAATGCATCATGTTGAGCCTGTGCCTCCAATCTCACTTCTCATCTGCCTCCCCCATCAGCAGGACTCCTGCACCCTCCCCTCAAGCAGGCAGACTGGATTTTGAATGGGAAGGGTCAAGGTCCAGTTGAATTCAGTAGCCCTCACCACCCTCATCCTGGTGGAGCTATCCTCTGTGGAGCTTGGCTTTTTTCCTTCCATGACAGCAGATGATTCAAACACTTTAAGAAACAACAATAACACAAAGTAAAATTGTCTTACAATATTTCCACTCTCTAAAGTGCCTTTTTTTCTTCCTTTCCTAATATATTGCTTCTTTAAATTTAAAATAGTGCTGGTTACTTTTGCTCCAAAAATACACAAAGCTGCTGCATAACTATTTTCCAAATAATTAATCTTTCCAGTGGAATAACTTAAAGCTCCACATTTCCTGTTATGTTATACAGCTGCAATTTGTAACGGGAGATCCTTTGCTGTGCTACACAGGCAGAGGGCCAAGGACAGGGCACTTTACCTAACAAGAGCCCTACATAAATAATCTTTAGCCACAAGTTAGGTTCTGTTCAGTTCATGTAAAGAAGGAGAGAGAGAACAAAAGCCTTTCTTCTGGTTGCCATTTCACAGTTCAGCATTAAATTTTCAGTGGTGTATTATTTTATTTTGTAAGCTTTAGGGGCTGGGAATGCCCCCTTCTGATGAGCCAGGGAAATATGTGCTCAATTCCACCACCAAAAAGTATTTTTATTTATTAATTTGCATTACAAACAAATATTTTGTCTGTCATAAAGATTATAGCCTCCTTTATAGCTGGGATCTCAAGGCACGCCAAACATAAGTGTAGCAATCCTTGCTTGTCTGCCCAAAATCACACTTGGGAAGGAAATAATGGGAGAAGGCCAGGAGATAAAGGAAGCACCCATTGCCCTAGCTGGGTCAGCCCTTGGAGGGCCACCAGAGCCAGGCATAAATCAGAGCCACCATGAGACAGCAAGAAAGGATGCCAGGAGCTGCACTGGTCCTCTGCCAGCTGCAGCACAGGGGCAGCCCCAAGATGATATAAAGCCTCCCTTGGCAAGCCTGTGGCCCTTCTCTGCCTGGCACAACAGTCAGTGAGGTCACACTGGAGTGGAGGGGGGTAGGGGGGTCTGGACTCCCAAAATCGCTGTTTCTTGCCACATGCCTTTTATATATCCACATTCAGGATCATATGTATTGAGAGGGAGACTCTGCAGTAGTAACAGTGTTTATAGGTATTATAAATCATCATCATCGTAACACACACTGCTATTATGATTTCAGGATGATAGTGAGAAGGACTAGGATATGGCAAAACTCAGCCATTAACCATTGTCTTTTCAAATTGAGACTAAACATTTGGAAGGCTTTCACCCCCGGGCTCTAATTCAACAAAGCAAGTATGTGTGGTGTGCACACTCATGGGTCATGTTCCCAAGGCTATTTCATCCCTAAAGATTCATCAGGGTGCTCAGCAGAAGTTTGCTGTAGGATGGGAAGGTCCAAAAGCATCTAAGCCAATTCAGTATGTAACTCCTTATGCTGTCAGTGGGATTTTTGGCATTTCTTTGTTGTTCCAGGCCCCTAAATACACTCAGACCATGTACCACATAGTTAGTGAGGGTAAATATGAGGGGAATGGGATGAAATAGAGGATGTGTCTCCAAGCTCAGAGGCTGAGAGTCTCAGGACATGAGAGGCTCAGAGGCTTGTGCCACTGGTGGAATTTTGGTTTTTATGACCACGAGTTGTTTTACAAGAGCCCAAGCTGCTGGCAACAGATGGGCAATGAAACTGGGCTTGCTAGAGAGGAGATGGGGAGAGACTGAAAAGCACAGGAACAGGCCACCCCCACAGCATCTTCACGAGAAAACTGGCTGCCCCAGGCCTGGATAGGCACACACTCTGCTGGATCAAACACTGGCTGGATGGCCAGGCCCAGACAGTGCTGGTGAACAGAGTTACATCTAGTTGGTGACTGGTCACAAGTGATGTTCCCCAAGGCTCAGTGCTGAGCCACTTCTGTTTTATATCCATTAGCTATCTTAACAAGGAGATTGAGAGCACACTTAATACGTTTGCAAACAGCACCAAGTTAGGTGAGAGTGTTACATGCTTGAGGGTAGGAAAAGTCTCTGAACAGACTGGATCAATGGACTCAGCAAGTCATATGGGCTTCAACAAGGCCAAGTGCCAAGTCCTGCACTTGGTGGTTGAATCACCATCCCTGGCTGTATTTAAAAAACATCTAGATATGGTGCTTAAGGATATGGTGTAGTGGTGGCCCTGGTAGAGTTAGGCAATGGTTAGACTTGATTTTCTTAAGGGTCTTTTCCAACCATAGCAATTCTGTAATTCTGTGTGATTCTGTGTCCCTTGTAACTGCAGCTACTGTCTTACTAACTCCTCTCTTTGATGAGGAGATGAGAATCTGAATGTGTTCCTTAAAATCACAGCTTGCCCAGCCCATTGACAGAGTAAGCCCAGAAAGATTACTTCCAGCACCTCACAAATTTGCAGGATATCCCTATGTATTTTATGGAGTTTGCTGGGAGGAGCGAGCAAGGAGACCAGAGACCATGGTTTCCTCTCAGCTCTGTCTGAGGTTCCTGCTCACACCAAAGGGACTTATCCCAGGTGAGAAAGAAGAAACATGGTGTCCATGTTAGGATCAGTTCTTGCTGATTAGATGCACTGCCCTGATGTCCACGACACTTGGTGTCACATCAGCTACAAGGTACAAGAGTAACCTATAGAAGGGGAAACAATTTGAAATGAGGCAAACAGAAGAATGGCTTCAAAAAGGCATGAAAATTATCTTATTTCATGCTTACAATAACCCCATTACCACAATGTCCTGAATGAATTATGCCAAACTTCCCATGCACACATACACACACAAAAAATCCCCCTTTGAGCTACTTAACAACAGTGAGAAATTTCAGAAGGGGAAGCTCCTGAAAAGAGGGAATTTTAATCAAAGGCAGCCTTTGGAATGTAGCTATAAAGTCTGTATCATCATGCTTTGTATTTATAATGGCGATCGTTCTCATGTGAAATGTGTCTCTCTTGTACCAGCAAATGCTTGAAAAAAGCTTGATCTTGCACACATCATGCATTAGGAAACTGCTCAAATTAAGGTATTTTTGAGATGTTGATATATGTCAGGAAAGCTGGGTGTGTGGGGGGGAAGCATCTCAGAGAGGGAAAGTTATTTTCCCCTGGCAAGAGAGGGCTATTTATTGTGAACACATATGAAGGCAGCTTATGCTGCATTATGAGAATTATGAGAAAGTCTTAACTTTTCCTATGCAAAGACATAGCTGGTGGATTTGCACCCATGCAAGGTACCCATAGAGATAATAGGGATTCAAAAACATTCATTGTCTTCCTTGCACATGGGTAAATGCCCCATATGCTGTTAAACTCTGGGCATCTAATGGAGCTGATATCACAAAACTGCAAAAGTTATGAAATTGTGTTCATCACTATAGTGTCCAGTGGCCAATTGGTACATGATGATGGAAAAATGAAGCTCTTGCAGGCAGGCTGAAGAAAGATAAGAAGAAGAAAACCTCACCTCATTTCATTAGATGGCTTTCAGCCATTAATGAGAGGGCTCTATCATATCAGCACACTTGTCAAAAAGTGTAAGTGCCAAAAGTTACCAAAATATTGACTGACCTGTCAAAACACAAGGGTTATTAGCACAAAGACCTCCTTGCTTTCTAGAAATCTAATTCTGGGGGCTGAGAGTGCAGGTTCTTGGGGAATTGCTGGGCACAGCCATGACCTCTTAGTTTCAGCAGAAATAAGTAGCAGCAGAGGGGAGATGTCTTGGAATTAACATAATGACCTGACATGGGTAAAATCAAGCCTTCAAGGTGCAGGACCGACCTGGTTCCTGTATTATCAGGTATGTTTGAGATGTGTGTGAGCCCTGGGCTGTACCCTGCTCTACCCTATGTTGAAGTACTGATGGATGGGCTGGGAGAGATGGTTCCTTTGCCAGACACAGAGGTGGTGCTGGTGGACCCCACAGAAAGCCCCAAATATGGGAAAAAGTAACATCTTCCTTGAAAAGGAGCATGTCTCATGACACCATCTATGCAAAGAGAGACCTGCCTGTTAGTCAGGCATCTTCTTGCTTAACAGGTCGATTTTTGAGCAAACAGTCCAGATAGGAAGAATTCACCAGCAGATTACTCTACTTCTTTCCATTGGATTGACATGATCAAATTCCACAACACTCCATAATGAAAAAATTATTTTGAAAGATGGTTGAAACCGGTGGGATTTTGCCAATCCATTCTCACTCTTTTATCAGTGCCACTGTAAGTCACCAAAACCAGTGTCTGATATGGAGATCTCCATTAACTGTGATCCTAAAATATATATCACAGAATCACAGAATCACAGGATTCTGTGCAAATATCAAATTTACATCCAAGCATACAAAACCTTCCAAGGAGCAATGAAGGAATACAAAGCAGATGGAGAAGAGAAATGACTGATAGGAAGCAGGTCAGGATGCTCAAAAAATACAGCAGTGCTGAAAAAAAAAAAAAAAAAAAAAAGGAGAATAACTGAAGTTTGATTTTAATTAGTATAAAAAGTCCTCCCAGCAAGAATTTATACTGCCTTATATATCAGTTCTTTGCAATAAGTGCTTTACCATAGCTTGTTGCCATGGGGCTGATAGCAGAAGCTGAAAAAATAAAAGCACCATGTCCTCTAACACTCCAGCCTGGAAATTTGGATTAGACAAAAGTGCTTTAAAAAGACCAGGCAAGAGCAGCAGCCTTATTTACAAGAGAGTTATCTCCAATGGTGATGACAAGTAGGGATCATTTGGGCTAGAAATCCCCTCTAGCATCCCTCAGACTCTTGCATTTAGTCACCTTTGAGAGCAACATTTAAACCTGTGGAGAAGGGATCACTGGCTGGTGAGCAGCCTGCCTGTCTTGCCAAACGTACTCCATCAATTCTCTGACCCTTAGTATGGGGTGAGGAGGAGCAAGGTAGGGAACAAACTGCACAACAGGATTTCAGCAATCCCGCCCACCATCCAAGTTAGGTGGAAACACAGACCTCGGATGCCCATTTATTCTGGAAAGAGGCATTTCTCTGATGCCAACTAGGCAGCCACGATAGCAAGCACACTTTGCAACGCCTGGATGAGGTGAGGCAGCTCAAAAGGACATGCGGCTCATCTCCCCCACCCTTTCTCCCTGAGACAGACTGGGGCAGACAGTGTTCAACCCCCTTTGCACCTCCTGGCTTCCCTCTTCCAGTTCCATCCGTGCCGAGCCCAGCTGCTCAGCTCTGGGTGCTGCAGCAGTTCCCGCTCCTGCTGGCACGGCTGCTGCTGAGCGGAGCCGGGGAGGGCCATAGTGACGCACCCTATTGGTATTAGAAGACTTCAGTAGCTATTTATAGGCTCCTGCCGACCGCAGAAGCCTCTCGGCCTCTCTTTTTCTCCCTCCCTCCGTTTCGCTCACTGGCTTTAGCTCAGGACAGGAGGGGGAGCAAAAGAAATGCTCTAAAGAAACCAGTGGGTCCAGGCGTGGCATTCCCTAGCACGGCAAAGTTTCCTCCGCTGTCGTAATCACCCAGCAGATTCAGACAGAACAAATTATTTCCAGCACACTGGCTTTTCACTCTAGTGTTCATTCTTCACATCTTTTCAGCTTGTATTTCTTTCTCCATTTTTTTTTTTTTTGGGGGGGGGGGGGGTGGTGTTTGTTTTTCTTTTCTCCTTTTTCTTTTACCTCTGTGTCTTTATGTGGTTTCACTTTCCAGTTCCTGGTATTGGCTTGGCTATTCCTCAGCAGGGCTGAATAAAGCCCAGAGTGGGGGAGACCTCTCTGAGGAGCTTGGCAGATTTCCCCAGCTCCTGCCAAGCATTTCTTCGTGTGTGTCTTCCCAGTACCCAGGCTGAGCCCTGACCCTTATTTTGGCCCATGACACCTTCTTATGTTCCTCTGACCACAGCATAAGGCTACAGCTCCCACACTTAACTCTTGCAAGGACAGAGCTGCCAGTCCAGCACACTTGTCTCCCTCCAGCCCCTGCCCTGTTCTTGAGCTGATGTGCGAGTTGGTAAAGACCAAACTGAGCAGTGGATGGAAATGGTATCCCTGTGTAGATCCCAGGAGCTCCTTCAGCATGGATAACCACAGTAAAAATTTTTGAATAGCTGTTGCAGGAGCACTGCTCACCCCAGCTCAGGGCAAAGAAAGGTGGCATTTGGAAATGTGAGTAAAAAATTCGGCATACCTGAATATGGGCAGTGAGGTAAAAACAATGAGCAGTGTCCACAGCAATGGCATTGATGGAGAAGTAAAGCCATTTACAGTCACCTGAGTGAAGAGAAAAATAGAGGTCACTGGATGTGTACATCCATTTATTTTTTTTTTTAACAAAACAATGCTGATTTTCACAATATTTATTATCAGAAGTACTTCTAACAGAAACACTCCCACCTGCATGCAGGCCCTCGGGTTTACAACAGGTAAGAGAGGACAACTGTGAATTAAATTTGTAGCAAGACATTTTTCTTCTGCTTTCTCACAGAGTTAACTATTGCCTTCCTGAGAGACTCCTTTCCTCCACCAGTACTGCAGAGACAAAGCAATCAAAGGAGGGGAGTGTCTTCTCAGGAGAGGAGAGTCTTATCCTTAAGTAAATCACTTTTTGTATAGCACCTTGCTCCATGCTTATCTATGCAGATTTGCAGGGTCCATGTCCTGCTGCTGTGGAGAGACATCCAGTACCAAGCCCAGACACATCCCCTGGTGGGTTTGAGGCTTGCAGCAATGCTGGCAAACAAACAATGGGGCCTGAGTCTTTCTGCTTGGTGAGGAACCACACACTCAACTGCAAACAGCTAGTCCCAAAGCTAATATGTTACTTTAAGTTTTTATTATAATTATTTTTAGAAAACAGCTTATTTAAAAAAAAAAAAAAAAAAAAAAAGATACAGATAATTCCAAAGCTGTATCTGAACTTGGGGATGGTGCTTAACATTGTATCTCAAAACAAGAACGTGTTACCTTCTCTTGACAAGATCACCCATTCACAACTTTCTGACCATGTTTTTAAACCTCAGTGTGCATGAGGCTCTTGCTAAAGATGTCTTACTGGGAGTTGTACCCTTACTACAGCTTCATCTGACTACGGATTCCCTTTGGAATGCCTCCTGCACATACGGATTCCCCTCGGCATGCTGAATTCTGTGCCACAACTGACAGCCAGAACACTTGGCTTTTGCATCCTTTTCAACTTGGAAATGCTCCAGCCCTTCCTTGAGAACTGCATGGTCAGCCTGGAAATGCGGGATAAGCCAGTAAAATTTCAGAATGGCTCTGGAAGGCCATTTTAAAAGCGGATCAGAACCAACATCCTACATAGGAAAAATTTATTTTATTCCCCAGTTCTTGGTTCTCACATTTGGAAAGGCACATTCATGAACTTTATAAGCAAATTACCCCTTCACCAATATGGATCTAGCCTTGACCTTTCTGCAGCATAATTAAAAAATAAAAGCACTTTACAATATTGCCATATGACTAGCACTGTCCCTGTCATTTATACTGCACTTTCTGCCAGCACCAATGTGGTGGTGGTCATGGCTCACGCTATATGTCTGGTAATTCTCCTATGATAAAATCCTGATTTTTAAAGACTTGCAGCTTAAGATGGACAAACACCTCATAGGATATAGATACTCTTTATTTCATCATGCTTGTCCACATTGTAGTATAGTGTTCTTCAACTTTTGTGTTTGAGATTTTCTCACTGGTTATTTCTTACAACTAAATCTTCTTCTCATGGACCATATAACAGCATCCCTGGCACAAGTACTTAACACCAGGCACTTGACAGAGGAATTATGATTGCTTCATCACTATCATTTATTGTGTTTTTGTCAGTGTTCCAGTTCTGCCTCTCCACTTCTAAGCAGGAAAAAAAAAAAAAAATGGGCTCTGTACCAAATGGGCTGCAGTCAGAGGACAACTGGCAATCCTGAGGTGCTGCAGATAATCTTAATACTTCCAGCACACTTGGATGTGGAAATTTGCAAACAAATACCTGTTAGGCATTTAAGAGGCCTATGTAAAAGTTCTCATAGTTTCTATAATAAACGTAGGAAAAAAAACCAAACAACCCAACATATTTCAACTGTGGTTTGGACTTTGGACTTGAGAGCGAAGTGTTCAGTATTGTATTTTAATATAATAAATGTCACCTGATTTCTGGTAATGGGATGATACGAGCAACTCAGCTCCTTATATGCTAATGTATTAGCTCAGAAATGTTTGTAAACCAGGCAACCAAGCTGTTTGAGCAGAAGTACTTACGAGATATTAGTGAAGTAATTTGCATTTTAAAATGACATGGGAAGCTGGTGTTTGGCAGTGCTGTGGGGGGACAGTGACATCTGACAGCCAAAAGCATTAACCCACAGAAGCAGCAGTGTAAGGTGGAGCATCTTACAAACAAGTGTGTAAATGGCATGCTATAGGGATAAAAAAAAAATAAGATTTTTTTTTCCTCTAGGCAAAGGAGGGGCTGTTTTCTTGCAACAAGAGCCGTGGACCTCTTGTGGTCACTTGTGATTGTGATGCTAAGCTGCTGGAACATGCATATTAGCCTTCTGTGATGGTAGTAGTGCCATGAAATTTAAATCTCAGTCTCTTAATCTGCACAATTGTATTGAATGTCCTGTAACAAAAACAATAATTTTCAAGTAACTATTTGGAAAGATGAACTTCATTTTAAAAAAGTAAGTATATTACACTGATACACCTTTGTTCTCAGTTCTACCTAACAATAACAAAAGTATTGGAATATCTTCATGAAATGTTTCAGATGACTCTGACTCTATCTCAGCACACGACATTGTTGTTTCACTGCTAAATTCAGATGGTCTCCAAGAATCTATAAGCTTGTTGCAGCTGGACAGTGTTTATAGACATATGGCAGAGGATGGTTTTCAAAGGAATTTAAATATTGCAGGGAGTGGTTTTATATCGCTGGGCCCCAAGTTTGCTTTGTGATAGTGCTTTACTTCCACTGTTGCTCAAGAAAAGAGCCCTCTGTTCACAGGGAAATGCAGAAGGTGTGAAGGGAACAAATGTTACATTTTCCACCCCTGGCATAGCAGAGGAATGGGAAGCAGCACCACAGCAAAAGAGATGGGGCTGGGTTAAGAGGAGGGATACATGGCCTGGACAAACCAGACACAGAATACTGGTTTGTGTTCCCTGAGTTGCTGAATGTAAATTAACACCCAGTAAGATGACTGTGGTTTTGAGATAAAAATTTTCTTTCCATGAATATTCTCTAAAATGGGCTTAAAATTATTTCCATAAACATTTCTAGCTGCTAATCTAATTGACTGGCATGTTTTCAAAAAGAAAATGCAGCTGAAAGAAATCCACTGCTTTTATTCACATAGAAGTGAATATTTGCAGCTTTGTAAAGATATTCCCAGAGGTCAGTAACTAACTAAGCAACCTTCGTTTGTAAACGTGTAGGGTGCAGTAAAAAAGACAAACTCTGAGGACTTTGTGTGAAACTAGCTACCAGATCATCTCGATTATGCTCAAAGAACAAATATTTGTAGCAAGTGCTCCCTTAAACCTGCTACACTCCTCCTGACACTCCCTGGAAGATGTAGCTGGAAGTGAAGTTTGTGTCACCTGAGCACCTGCATGGGGATGATCAGAGAGTTCCAAGTGCTTGAGTGGCCATGGATGCAAGCGGGGAGGGATCAGGCCCCTCTTGCCAGAACCAGATTTGATTTGAGCTTTGAAACCTTCAATTCATGGGCTTCAGGGGAATTACTCCCCATTGACAAGGCTTGGGACCTTGACTCCTGGGACTGACCCTGCAGCACCTGGAGCAGATCTAGTTGTTCAGGCTCCTTTAACTTTGGGGTTTGTAATTTGTTTCTTTCTATCTCATGATTTCTCTAGTGGGTTGACTCGGGCTGGACACCAGGTACCCACCAAAGCTGCTCTAGCATTACCCCCCTAAACCAGGCAGGGAAGAGAACATATAATGAAAGGCTGGTGGGTCAAGATAGGGACAAAGGGACATCACTCACCAATTACTATCATGGGCAAACCAAACTCGACTTGGGGAAATTAATTTATTTCAAGTCAAATCAGAGTAAGATAATAAGAAAATAAAACCTAAACCTTATAACACCTTCTCCCCAACCCTTCCTTCTTCAGAAGTTTAACTCTACTCCAAATTTTCCCTACCTCTTCCCCAAAGGCAGTGCAGGGAGACAGGGAATGGGGGGGTTGCAGTCTATTCATCACACATTGTTTCTGCCACTAATTCCTGCTCAGGGGAAGGACTCTTCACACTTTTCCCTGCTCTGGCATGGGGTCCCTCCCACGGTAGACAATTCTCACAAACTTCTTCAGCATGGGTCCCTTCCACAAGGTGTAGGCCTTCAGAAGAAAACTGCTCAAGCATGCGTCCCCACATGAGGTCACAAGTCCTGCCAGGAAACCTGCTCCTCTCTTCACAGGTCCTGCCAGGACCCTGCTTCAACATGGTCTTTCCATGAAGTCACAGACTCCTTCAGGCATCTCCCTGCTCTAGCGTGAAGTCACCCAAGGGCTGCAGGGTAGATATCTGCTCTATCACTAACCTCCATGGGCTACAGGAGAACAGCCTGCATCACCATGGTCTTCACTGTGGGCTGCAGAGAAATCTCTGCTCTGGCACCTGAAGCACCTTCTCCCACTCCTTCTTTACTGACATTGGTGTCTGCAAAGTTTCCTCTCACATATTCTCACTCCTCTCTCTGACAGAATTTTCCATGTTTCTTCCCCCATCCTATTTAAGAAGCTATCACAGAAGTGCTGTTGGTGAATTTGGCCTTGGCCAGCAGCAGGTCTGTCTTGGTGCTGACTGGCATTGGACTGTTGGAAATAGGGGGAAGCTTCTAGCACCTTCTCACAGAGGCCATGCAAACTCAATACTAGCAGCATCTGTGGAAGCCTTGAGGTAGTAAGAGCCAATTCCAAAATGAACAACCTTCCTCCCAGGTTTTGCACCACACACAAATTACAAAGGGAAAGCTACTGAATGTCCAAGCAGGGAACAATTAACCCTGCTGATCTGATCTTTGTCTAAGCAGCACTCATTTAATTGTAAGCAGTTTCAAAATAGTTTGGTAGAAAGTCTGCAACTTCCAAACCCAGTCTAACTGAAGAGTAGCTTGGTTCACTTCAGAGGAAGCAAACGTGCTCCTCAACAACAGACCCTAAACAACCAAGTTGGCTAAAAAAAAAATAAACCACCTGAAACAGAAAACACCTTTGGCAGCAGGTCGTGTTTCCAAGCCTTTCCCTGTAACGGTGAAATTGAGATTTTAAAAGTAAAAGCTGAGATCTTGGTATTACTGCTTCGTCACCAGCACTGGCCCTGAAGAAAAAGTGTTGTATTTTGGGAAGCTGCAGCACGGTGATGGCATGAAATAGAACCTGAGTTTCTGTCTCCAAGAGCATTCACCCGAACCCGGTAGTAGATTGTAGCAGCAGAGCAGGATGATTGCTTATAGACTTCACCCTCCAGAAGCAATCATGTCTGAATTAACGAGCTCAGTTTCCTTAGTTCTGTTACAATATTGCTGCTAAAGAAGCTACAAAAGGCAAACTGAAATTCCCACCCCTTGCAGTTATTTGAAGTAGGCATGTATATATGTATTTCTCTCTCTACCACTGAATGCTAAATACTCTGTTCTTCGTTTTATTTGCCAAATCACACAGAATTTGGTGCAAAGCCCTGTCTTGTGCAGCGCTTGAAGTCACTAAGCATTAACAGTGTGTAGGCATTGCTGAAGGCTGCAGAACCTTGCAAGCACTTTAACCTCTTACTACGGCAGGAAATAAACACAAACATAACAAGACAACAGATCTTAAATTCTCAGCTTTTGCTACCAATTGAAGTATGGAGATGGCTTATAAAAAAGCCTTCGTTATTCCCATTGATTAGCTGAACTGAATCCTGTATGCCAAGGAGCCATCTCGGGTTTCAATGGAAACAGGCCTGTGCTAAAAAAAAACCCAACACATTCGTATTCATAAATTTTAATGCAAACAGCCAGTCACTCAATAGAAGAACAAAATGCAGTATGGGCAAAATAAAATGCAATAAAAAAACAATAAGGTGGGTTCTGTTTCTTCTAATCCAAGAGCATTCAAAGCAAGAGAATTTATAATAGAAATGCTCAGCAGATTCCAACAGGAAAGGAAATATTAGTCAGCAAATCCCCCAAGTTTTATGAACAGTCCATTTAGGGTAGGGAAGCCTTCAGGTGTTCTCAAAGCAGACTGACAAAACAGGGAAGATATGGTAGTTATTAAACAACCTTATTTTCCTAATATTATCTTAGAAATGAAAGACTTACCATTTTATGCAGCTGATGAGCAGAGCAGTGCAACTGACCACGGAATTCAGCATGTAAGAAACTCCCTGGACCTTCAGCGTGATGGAGAAGGTGTGGGAAGAAACCCCAAAGGTCATTAAGACAAGCATTTCATTGCACTTGAGGGTAAAATTGTAATACAAGGTATTATAGCTCATTTATTAACATTTATTGTGTGCCAGTGATAGATACTCAGGAAGGCAAAAGACCCCACTTCTACTCTTTTTTTGATGAAAGAAAAATAAAACTCATCCAAACCCAACTCATATTAGAGCAATTTGAGTACCATCCACCCTGGATTTCTTGTGAGATGCTATGGACTATAGGTCAGCTGGCAGGATGATGTGAAAAGGCAGATTTAAAAGCCATTTTTGGGGTGCCTGATTTAACATTCCTGCCTCATATTGATCTTGATAAAAACAAGCAGGAAAAATCTGTAATTAGTCCTATTCTTTCTAAAGTGAGAGAAAGAAAAAAAAAAGAACAAATTATTGCAGGTTTTAGTTCTTCAGTTCTTCAATTACTGTGGATGCTGAAAAAAAAAGTGTATTTATAGCTCTCTGTCAATGGAACGAGTTTTTAAAACAAACAAAACTGTGTATTTTTGCAGCCTAGGAAAAACAATGTAGTCTTTTATTCTGATCGTGACATCTCATTATCTTAAGTCTACGAGCCATTTTATGCTTTTGCATTAAAACCCCCTCAAAAAAAACCACGTCTTGGTTTAAGAGTTAGCAAGTAGAGATGAAAAGGTGAAACATAATGTTAGTATCTCATTTCTCTCAGCAGGACTAAGTTTTGGTAAGGCTCCAGCATTTGCTGGAAACTCCTAGCGGGCACTTCCTCACTCTACCCAAAATAAATTCCTCCAGTATTAACCATTTGTGAAAACGGGGTTGCTTTTTTACAGCTCTGACCCTGCTCCTGTCTTGTCAGTTCCCCGCCCCCAGAAACTGTCAATGCGTATACTTTTATTTTCTGTTTCATCTGGCCAGGTTTTGACATCACGCTGGAACGTGAGAAGTGTTGTCTTAAAAATAAATAAATAAATAAAAGGTTCAAAAAAAAAAACAACACCGCAACCCATCAGAGGAAGAGGTGGGGGAAGGAGGTGGAAATATTCAGACCTTGAGCCGTGACACCTGCCAAACACAAGCAAACCCCAACTTCTCATCTCCAAAGCCCGGGATCATTTGGTGCTGAGGGTAGCCGAGGCTTTCGCAGCCGAGCTGCCTTCATCCAGCCCTGCCCTCTCCCTCAGTATTGTACCCTCCGCCCGGTGACAGCCGTCTGACCGCCACGGCTTCCCCAGGGCAGGCCCCAGCTCCGCTCTCCTCCATCCCGCTCTCCTCCATCTCCTCCATCCTTGGCTACACCTCTCCGTACCGGGCGAGCTCCTCTCAGTCCCGGACATCTCCCGGCCGCCGGCCCCACTCCGCAGGCAGCCCCAGGGCGAGCCTTTCCCCTCCCCGGGCTCTCAGAGGAGCCGGGCCCGCTGCCTACGGACCCGCCTCGGCCGGTTACGGTGCCCACCCCTCGCTGAGATAACCCCAGCCTGAGCCAGCTCGGGGCTCGACCCCTCTGCTTGCTGCGGTAACACCCGCCCGCGCCCTCACACCGCTGCCAGCCCAGCGCCCCCGCCCGCAGTCGTCGGGGTCGGCAGGACGCCATGCCCCGCCCCCGGGCCGGGCCGGGCCGCTCCAGTCACGCTCCCTCCCCCGCCCTCCGCTCGCTGCGTGACCATCGCTTGGGGAGGGGACGGGAGAAGGCGCCTCTCTCCCCCCCACCCCCGCCTCCCTTCCCCCGCAGCCTTTTGATTGGACCGGGCCGGGCCGCCCATCA